>JAUMHH010000009.1:0-16312 GCA_032359455.1 Chlamys rubida
ATATCAATAGTTATCACTAGGCTTAGATCAATAGTTATCACTAGGCTTAGATCAATAGTTATCACTAGGCTTAGATCAATAGTTAGCACTAGGCTTATATCAATAGTTATCATTAGGCTTAGACCAATAGCTATCACTAGCCTTAGATCAATAGTTATCACTAGGCTTAGATCAATAGTTATCACTAGCTTTAGATCAATAGTTATCACTAGGCTTAAATCAATAGTTATCATTAGCTTTAGATCAATAGCTATCACTAGGCTTAAATCAATAGTTATCACTAGCTTTAGATCAATAGTTATCACTAGGCTTAAATCAATAGTTATCATTAGGCTTATATCAATCGCTATCACTAGGCTTAAATCAATAGTTATCATTAGGCTTAGATCAATAGCTATCACTAGGCTTAAATCAATAGTTATCATTAGGCTTAGATCAATAGCTATCACTAGGCTTGAATCAATAGTTATCACTAGCTTTAGATCAATAGCTATCACTAGCTTTATATCAATAGTTATCACTAGGCTTATTTCAATAGCTATCACTAGGCTTAGATCAATAGTTATCATTAGGCTTATGTCAATAGTTATCACTAGGCTTAAATCAATAGTTATCATTAGGCTTAGACCAATAGCTATCACTAGCCTTATATCAATAGTTATCACTAGGCTTAGATCAATAGTTATCACTAGGCTTAGATCAATAGTTAGCATTAGGCTTAGATCAATAGTTGTCACTAGCTTTAGATCAATAGTTATCACTAGGCTTAGATCAATAGTTATCATTAGGCTTAGATCAATAGTTGTCACTAGGCTTAGATCAATAGTTATCACTCGGCTTAGATCAATATGTATCATTAGGCTTAGATCAATAGTCATCACTAGGCTTAGATCAATAGTTGGTACTAGGTGAAGATCAAGAGCTATCATTAGGCTTATATCAATAGTTCGTACTAGGCTAAGATCAAGAGCTATCACTAGGCCTAGATCAATAATTGGTACTAGGCTAAGATCAATAGGTCGTACTAGGTTAAGATCAATAGCCATCACTAGGCTTAGATCAACAGTTCGTACTAGGCTTAGATCAATAGTCATCACTAGGCTTAGATCAATAGTTGGTACTAGGCTAAGATCAAGAGCTATCACTAGGCTTATATCAATAGTTTGTACTAGGTGTAGATCAATCAGGGGCTTTAGTTAAGAGGGTAATATTAACAGTAGGTTTAGATAAATAGTAGCTTAAGGTCAAAAGGAGGCTTAGATCAATAGTTTGTTTAGATTAACAGTAGTTTAGATTAAAACTAGGTTAAAATCAACAAGAGGCTCAGATCAACAGTAGGTTTGGATTAATATTAATTGATGCACTACACAAAAGAGTCGGTGATAAAATACAGTTTTATTGTAAACTGATTGATAAGCAATAGTAGTTTCAATAATATTGTCGGTATCCCTCCAACAAATGGCGGTTTATTTTGCAGCTATATATACTACAACTCTGTGCGCTGTAGTGTTACGCTGGCATTTAGAAGGAAAGCGAAAAAGGCTTTGATCAGATCAATTTATTCATGAATGAACCTATACGACATTTGGTGTATTGTAAAGAGAGTATCCCGGATGATCGGTGGCTGGTCAATCTAGCATTAGCCAATGCATTGACTAAATAACATTCTGTATCATAATTTTCATCACTTGTATATGCTTCTCGTTCTGCTCCAGCGTGCCTTATAAGACCATTACTACAACATCCCTCAGGGACAGTTCATTCCGAGTTTTTTTATATCATATGTTTATAAACAATATGTTATAAACAAAACAATTAAAACTCTTTGGTGTTTACTATCATTGTATTAACCTTCTCTCTATTACGCCTCTCATCCATAGTAACGGCTTTCGAGAAGTATTTGATAGGTAGACTATGGATACCTTAAAAGTAGAATCTGAATAATGCGGTGATAATAAGATGATAACACATTTGACGTTTTCATAAAAAACACTGTATTTTAAGCATAATAAATTATATTTTAAAATGTTAGTGTTATTTACAGCAATTACATGTGCAGTGTGCAAATAATATATATATAATAACTATGGCATATTTTATTATTTTATTTCATACATAATATGATGTATCGTATAATACAAGTATGAATTTAAAAATGCATTACCTGATATAAAGTATGATGCGTGTTTCATTTTGATACAATAGAAACTAAACATTTCACGAATGAAGATATGTCGTATTAAATATGCATCAATATACATTAACAGAATAACGGGTGTTCTCTGACACTTGAAGTTCTCGCTTTCTGTAGTTTATAAACTAAAACAATGATTAGTGATAAGACGGGGTCCACAAGTTCATTGACTTCCTGGTTCTTTTACCTATGTTCTTCTTTTTTGCAATATTACAAAAATTGTAATAATATTAAACTTACCAAAGCGAGATATATCAATGACAAAAAGGAAAAAGGTCAGTATGAAAATGAAATGCTTTTTATTTTTCATATTTCATACTGTTAGATATTTTATAAAATAAAAAAACAAATTATGTTGGCAGCTAAGAGTTGAAAGAAGTGCGATATGTGTGTCAATCTTTTAACAACTGTATCAACATCACATTAGGAGCGTAGAGCTATGTGGTATACGCACAAAACTTCCCATTCATGGACATTTATCATCGCTGAGAGCAGGTCACAACGACAAAATGTACGGCCTATCGACTGAGCGTATACTGTGGTTGTGTCAATATATCTTCCAACACACATACATATGTAATGTGTCTCCAGAAGTGAGGTTAGCACAAGAAGAGATAATATTTGTGTAATAGCCCAATGCATCACATTGAGGGGTAGAGGGTAATTTGTCAATTTTATTTAACTCGCTACATTTTTGTAGCAGTAGGTATATACTTATATATGTGTACCTGTACATATTTTCCAGAATTACCCTGCTGAATATTGTTCTGAAAGTTTAAAAGACGTAATCAAATTATACATTAGGTTTAAAAGCATAGCAGAAGGAAAGTTATATTATATAAGTATTATTTCCTAACTAACACTGCAGACATTTAATGACTTTACATACAAACTGAAGAATACCGATATGTTAAGCAAAAGCCAAACTAATGTTGGTAACGATTACTGTAGGATTTTATTGCTGAGAACATGGGTTTGTAGTGTTCTGTCAATCAAACGGCATAAGATCTAACCTCCCGCCACATCCGATATTTATAACTGTACAAACATCTCCCCATGACCTGCCCTAACCAACTGCATTCTGTAAGATGCTGTTAGAGGCGAATAATGTGGGAGGCTCAATCAGAAACGATGGGTTTTCTTCTACCTGGAGAACATTGAAAAGACCAAAACTGATTTTCTGCCCCAAATGCAACACATGGACTCTGTGTTTTCTTATCTTTATTTCCTACTCTCTCTCTCTCTCTCTCTCCCTCCCTGTCTCTCTGTCTGTCTCTCTCTCACTCTCTCTGTCTCTCTGTCTCTCTGTCTGTCTCTCTCTCACTCTCACTGTCTCTCTGTCTCTCTCTCTCTCTCTCTCTCCGTCTCCCTGTCTCTCTCCCTCTCACTCTCTCTCTCCCCCTCTGTCTCTCTCTCTCTGTCTCTCTCCAGTGGTGCATCCCTAGACACTTCTGTTCATATGACCTTAGCTGATGAGAGGACGTTAACCCCCAAACAAACGAAATAGTTAATGATTAAAGCTTGACTTGACAGCGTCAAACTTGTCAGCATAGCACCTAAAGCACAAGTATACATAAATAACAGATTGACAGTATGTCTGTGTAAAGCATATCAATCGTATTTTCTAAATCATTCTCTGCATCTAAGTATGAAAGATTTAAATAAGAAACACAAAATATTCATTTTTGTCAAAGTTATCCAACCGTAAAATGATTTGAAGTTTTAGTTTTATCTTTAGATTTTTGTCCACGGTTTGAAAATTACGCCAAAACAAGAATAATGCAACCATTAAGTCAAATATTTAAAAAAGCGAATCATTTAAACAGGTTTGATATTTTACTTTAACAAAAATTGAAAAAAAAAATCTAGTCAGTTCCGTAATGCAGCGTTAGAGAGTAATTAAGATAAATTTAACATAATATTGTAATTAATACGGGTTAGTCAGTGTCCAGTACCTTAAGGCCAGCCATTGCAGCAAAACCCAACATACAGAAAAACACTTTAATCAAACTGTATCCGTTTGATAATTCTTTTTGGAGAATTTCGAAGAATGTAACATATAGGAACGTTCCTGATGCAAGGCTCTGTAATATTCCCGAACTTTTCTCCTGTACTGACTCGTCCCCGACACCGGTATTAGTCACCACCAAACCCACTGCTATCCCTACTGGAGACACTAACGAGAGATATAGGATGTATAAGATAATCTTAATATTCCCCTCCACTACTTCCTTCATCTTCATCCCAACACTAAACACAATCACAGCTTTGTGTACAGATATGGCGGCCACCAATGTCCATGTATTAGAGACTGTATCCTGCAATCCTATCGCCATTCCTTCGAATATCATGTGGATGGATAAAGCGATTACAAGAATTACGGTCCGGATCCGTTTTGTTGTTCTAGAGCGTCCATCTCCGGAAACATCTATAATTGTTGTTTTCTTATTTGGATCTTCAACGTGCACTATTGGTGCTGGTGACTGCGATGTATTATCGTTAGAAAAAGTTGTCTCCCCTATGGCGCGGTAACCTACTGGACGGACGCCATCATTTTTGCCCCTGCTCTCTTCTGTTACAGCCAAAGATGGATTGGTTTTACCGGAAGTAGATTCCTCTAGTGGAGCGACCTGCGACTCGCGAGAGTGATGGCCGTGCGTGTCATGACTGGTGGGACCGTGATCATGCCCATGGTCTAGAAAAGGACTGTCGTCATCTTTACTGAAAAGTCCTATGGTGTGTTCTATTGCTAGAACTAGGAAGAACCCGGCGCCAATAAGCACTCCTGACAACGGGAAGTCTACGTCCGGTATGGCCTCAGCGACTGTCTCCATTGACTCCTGCATAAGATGGAGGATGGCCGTGCCGAGGAAGACACCCCCGGCGAAACAGTTCGTCAAACTGATGATGTAACGGAGCCGGGATAAGTTCTTCATTTTGTTTGACAATAACTTTAGAAGCCATATCGGTGTTACACCAAAGCAAAACGTTATCCCAAAAACAACGAAAATAGCAATGATTTTGTTTGTGTCTACCATGATGATGTCGTGTCAGACAAAACCCCACAGGTCCGTATACCTACAATGAACCGACTGGTACAATGTCATCTGTTGATGGGTGGAAAATCCAAGTGTTGTGAGTTATTTAGTCCACTCGTTATTTCAAAACAGGAATCTGTCAACAGGACTACCTGTCGATACAATCCATTGGTTGGTCATCTCGAGACCAAGGTATGTCGAGAGTTGCTCTCCCGATAACGTATCCGGTCTCAAAGTAGAGCGACCTGCCCCTGTTGGACTTTACGTTTAATGAAGCGTAGTGTCAAATACAGATACATCTATCAACACTCGTATTGATAACGCCATAGGATGTGTACACATATAATGGTTTACATAACTTTGTTTTATCATAATTTGTGTTTGGGTAGACGTCAGCTTACAATTATCATTAGAAGTGTGTTAATAAATTTGAATTACATTACCAAAATATAATGTTATTGACTTAATGCCAAAAACATTAACCTCACGCCGGTCGTATACGGTATCTACATGTCATAGTATTAATACATGTAATCTTCTTCTTATTTAACGTCGTAAACATTGTAACCAACATATACATTAACATCTGAAGAACTCCTATAACGGCGCCGCCAACGTGGTTGAGGAATGCCCATAGGGGGAAAACCACTGTGGCTTTCATGAATCAGACCTAACTCCACATTTCCGCCACCGCTGGGTATCGAACCGAAATTCATGTCTGAAGCTCACGCTTGATTGCACACGGTAGTTAGTATGGGATATTTTATGATCTTGAGATATACCAGATGAATTGGTACGAGGGACAATCGAAGATCATGCAATTTTCATTACTGTTTTCTTGATTTTAGTAAGCCAGTTTTAATATGATATTATACTTTATTTTGATTGAATATTTTTCAGGTACCATCAAAACACCATCCGCTATAGGATTCTCACTAATATGGAGTATCCTTTTCCAACAAAGTATTTTGATCTAGAGGGTTCTAGGAACACAGAAATGCTGCGGCTCAACAGAATACAGTTTGTGTTGATAAGAAAGGAAACAAACAAAAGTCAACCTTACCAAGATTACATGTCGAATATAATGCAGTAAATTAGAGTTACACACATATATGCATAGAACGGCAAATTTCCTGTGACACGTTTTTCGTGCGCATAGAGGAGCTATATATGTTAATTTATACATATCTATGACTGCATTGTGTTTTACAGTGAGGTCTTAACTCCCGTAAATGTGAGCCGAAGTTGCTACAACAGCATACTGATCCGTCCATTGACAGGGCTACAACAGCATACTGATCCGTCCATTGACAGGGCTACAACAGCATACTGATCCGTCCAATGACAGGGCTATAGTGTTGCTATTTGAAAACTATCTTGCTCTAGTCCCACCACTGGTACTCTCTAACCCCACCACTGGTACTCTCTAATCCCACCACTGGTACTCTCTAATCCCACCACTGGTACTCTCTAACCCCACCACTGGTACTCTCTAACCCCACCACTGGTACTCTCTAACCCCACCACTGGTACTCTCTACAGGAGATATGTATCGTACCACACAGGAGCAGCAGGATTTCGTAGTCGGGTTGTTGGTGTGAATACCCTAGGAAACTACAAGATAAATATGGATAAAGATGCTGATATTGACACACGATGACGTCACATCACTGACAACTGTGGTAGGGTGTCTTGTCGTACAGAACTTTACAAGAAAGGCTCCAATGACTAATATGAGAGGAGTGGGGCCGTAAGTACAAACGTCCGACTGCAACTTTACTTCAGAAAGTATCGAATGTCCTTCAACAACCTCTAACAGAACGGTAAACTGATATTGGACTACATGGGCGAAACGAAAAGGAAAAAGATATTTTGTATCGCGCAAAAACTACCAGTTCTAAAACTGATGACACTCTGCCTTACTGCTGTTGTATCGAAATCAGTGAGAACCTTTATTATTTGTTTCCTGTAGAATTGAACGGGTAATCGGTTACCTGTACTCATGCATATTGATTTGATAAATATACTTAATAAATTACAAGTATCTACAGTTTTCGTGAACGATTATTTTGTTTATATATTTATTTAATCAATTAATTCTCAAAATCAGTATGTGTTACATTTGTAGCTGTACTGTTGATTTACTGGTACTCCTGGTATCACAGCAAATTGCCCCCTCAATCAGCACACAGGTAAGGTCATAACAGGAATGTTAATGCAGCGTTACCTCCATTGGACGTAGCCCTTTACATGAACCAAGAGGGCCACCAAACGTGTGGGGTTACTGAATACCGGGAAATTATCGCCCAGTCAAGCTTTCGCCCTTCGCCCATGAGATTAATATTCGCCCAGTGTTAATTTCGCCCTCCACATTTCATTACTATGTATATTATGTTGTTGACCCATATTAGCAGTAATGATAAATTCGCCCTCATCACGGAGGGCAAAAAGGCGAAAATTAGATTAATTTCTCGGCATACAGCATCTTACTCCCAACAGTAGCACCATGTTATTTATAATATGCGATTATATACTGAACAAAGTGGGAAGTGTGCACTTATGAGAGTGTAAATACAAGTTAGAGATCAAAGTTACATACATCATTCAGCACATATACAGCAGCAAAATTCTGTCTATTAAACCAATGGGTTAAAATTTCACCGGGCTACTGTAAACCGGAAAACTTTCGACCAGTCAAATTGCCCTTTACTGGGAAAATTCGTATTCGCCCATTGTTAAACTCGCTCTTCACATCTATTAACTAAAAATATATTGCTATCGCGAAATATACCCGCACGGAGAAAGCGTCGAGGCATAAATGATAAAACGAGAAGGTACGAGACACATTGTTATATTTTAATGCCATTCGTTATTCGTATAGGAGGAAAACAAATATTTGTATAATTGCTGGAAAAGTGCATCAACACTTAAAATTAAATGCTATTGCACAGTTGAACAATTTAGATGTTGCATTTATAACTAATCGCTATCATTGTATCCGCCTCACCTTACGTTCTGGCATACAGTATTATCTTGACAATTTCAGTTAATAATGTTTTCTTTTTTATAATTAAGCTCCTCCCCTACTGTTGTTATCTTTTTTATGTTATTTTGAATTCCTGTTTTGTACGTGTGTATTGACGATATGCCATATTTAATCTCGTCCAACGAACTTTGTAATCGGTTATCCAACATGGCCGCCATGGCCTATACTCGATTTATATTTATGAGTGTACGCCAAGGTGATGCCAACGGTCCCTCTCTTTTCTAATTTTGCTCAAGCGTAGAATACCGTGGTATTATGGGGTACTTCTTGTATGTACTGACGATATGTCCAGGCTTTTATGCTGGTGTGTTGACAATGTAATTTGTTTTCTTTTCTACTTCACGTCGTGCTTTTGTATTGATAAGTATCCGAGTTCACCGAGGTCGACATGATCACATTTAGCTGTCGAATACACGCATGATTCACATGGCCTACTTACGTGATTCGTGAATCAGTACTTGGAAATGATGGTATGTGGTGGGACGTCGGTTTCACACGTGTGGGTGAATGATTGCCTGTACGAGTACATGACGTTTTCAGATATACGGACGTTTAAGTCATATATGCGTGTTCATTGAAGCAAAAATATCCCACACACCTTACGCTTCCTACAAATACCATGACTAGATTTTAAGCTGACTATATTACCATTAAAACAAAATGACTATATAGTTAGGTAACTACATTACCGGGAAATCAACTTCCTCCAAATGAAAAAAAAAATATATCCTTTTAAGCATACTTTTAGAACTTCCTTCAAACAAAATGACTCCAATATGAAACTGGTGCCCGTATTCATGAAACCGTTCTCGTTCTCAACCATGGATTTTGTGCTCAAGACTAATTTCATGTTTCGGTTATGAAATGATAATAAAATCTTATTATGTCAATGATTTAAAAAAAAAACTGAAGGGACCTAAAGCCTTATACTGTTTCAATGTTTACAATTGACCTTTAGGTCGCTTGACATGATTTAAGTGAGCTACAAGAAAGTTGGTTTACACACAGAATTCATGAATTCATGCTTGAGCATGAGAACAGTTTCATGAACACAGGCCCAGATGTTATTGCTATCGAAATCGGTAGCATATGGAGAATACCGACGCATGTAACAATTTAAAAAAAAGTGTTTGTTAGCCGAAGAATACAAACATATATCTGTATATGATTCATCTAATGATAGGTTAAATGACAGCGGGAGGGGGGTGATCGACAAAATTAATGAAAGGAAGAGAAAAGACTATTCATGCCATAATGTCATGACCAGGGCTAATATAATTCTGATATAATCATTATATTATGAAAATAGCTGTAACTTGTAATTAATGATTGGTTTTTTATTTAAGGAATATTTCTAGATACCATTTGTACACGTAGCCCCCGTTCTGTTATTTTAACATAACATTAAAGTACTGCACTTGTGCAAATGCACAGGACGAGGTGAGACGAAGCATTATCGTAAAGACGTTTTAGATTTATTTAGTTTTTATTCATTTATTCATTCATTCGAATAGGATGTACAGAACAACATTTATTTTTGAGAATAAATGGTTGGGGCACAGAGGAGGTGACTCCAGACCTCCTCGAGTCTCAGAATGCCCAATTTCTATGGCGGATGAGTAGCAGTCCCCCTAGTCCGTCCTCCCTATGTATCCATGGGACCTAAGCTGATATATATTAACGTCATTTAAACGTTTTAATGCGTACAGCAACATAAATTTCACTCAGGATATTGTGTATTTTACAGCTTCGTCCCCTCGTCAGGTGCAATTTAACAAATGACGATGTGTAAAATAACAATATATACCTTGCGTAACGATTCAGAAGTTAGATAGCCGTTTTGTAGATACAGTGCTTACCCATTTATAAATGTTGTGTATCGATTTAAAAGATGAGCACAATAAACACTTATGTGATTGCACCTGTCTAGCTTTGTAATAGATACAGTAGGACAAATTGAGTAACGATACACCAAACAGATATTGACGTAAATAGCAGTTCAACAGTATGACGGAGGGCTGTAGATATTACTGAATGTATTCTCCAAAATACAAATAAAATGGTTTAAAAAAAACCAAGATACATAAATACAACCGAATGAGTAGTTAAACGAATTAGAAGCTCAGTTCAGTCCAGTCCTTCAGTACTTTTATCCTTTCGGTTCATCCGTCCATCATAAGAGGACCAGTACCTTACGAGCCCTACTGGAGGGCTTTGTATCTTACTACTACGATACAACTACTACCAAATATTTTGACGCATTACAACTATTTTAAACATTGTATAAAAAATAGTTAAGTGCCGCATTTCTTAACTTTTAAGTTAAAACAGTTCATTGGTTAAGACGTGTAGTTGACACGGTTAAATCTTTACAATTTGCCAGGAATGTTATATACTGTTCTATATTTCAGGTCTATTATAGTTACTGGTTCTGTATACAAGAGGACTGGCTACATTATAGTATATTTTGTCAGATTAAGAATTACCTATTTCCTAATCACTCGTCACAATTCGGCATATTCCGTAAAAGTATCGGATTCAGCCGATATTTCCCGATTGCTTCCTCATTCAAACGAGTTATTTCTTCTTACTGGTGAATGAAGCTGTAACAAAAATGATCAATAACTAGGCAATCTATGAAAAAGAAACATGCAGCATGTTTAAGCATATTTAAGGGAGAACTGGTATACACCTAACCTTTGTTCACTCCCTTTCATGTGTACCATTTTTGAGTAAATTTTGTTGACATGAAACGAGAGCAGCACTTTTGTCAAAAAGTACAAGTGAGGCCAAACCCCATAATTTAGTTTAGACTGTTTCTGGATTGACATTATAACTATGGAAAGTGAACTCCAAAAGTCAGAGTAATTTAACTGATTTTTTTCATAATTGTTTAATTTTTAAACACATCTGACATTACCCTTATCTATGTTAAATTATAATATAAAAGAAGTTTTAAAAATCTGCATTTCGATTTACAACAAAGGTGTAGGCCGAAAAAATCTTGTGCGTTGACGTGCTAGTCTGGCTCGGTTTAAAAGAACTAAGAATCTACCAGGTCAGACTGCCGACATATATTAAGTTTTCAATGTATTGGCTATTCTATCAATCTCTCCTCAACCACGCCCCCAATATTAATGATACATAGCAGTCGGTGATTCAGTGGATCTGTCATAAAGTGTCTATCTGTAAACAGGTACAATATCTGTCTGTAAACAGTACAGTCTACTACTTACAAAAAAAGATATCATCAATTAGCCCTCTCGTATCAAAACGACACAATGATATTCATCTTGAGATACAGCTCAAAGTAGGCCATGACAAACAATTGAGTACATACATGATGTTTTTTTACTAATCGTTTACACAACTGTAATCTACACTTGATAAACGTTTGACTTATGATCCGCAACGATAATTCATATTTCAACGAATCTCAAGTTTTGCGTGAAAAGTTTTTCGTTGAAACAACATCGCTTTACCCAATTTAAGCTGTCAATTACAATATATCCAGGTATATAGCAATACTCCGAATGGGTGTTTCGTCATTACCTATCGCATTAACTACGTTATGTTTGGCTTTACCCCATTCAATTGCATATTATTATAAACATTGTAAAGAGTGCCAAGTTCCAATACAGCAGCTCTCTTGTGTCCAATACATAGGTCAATAAAACAGTCCTTTCACACAAATACATAGGCCAATACAGCAGTCCTCCTGGGATCAATTAACAGACCATTACAGTAGTCACACAGGGGTTAATGAATAGGTCAATACAGCAGTCCTTCTAGGACCCAATGCACAGACTATTAGAGTAGTGACACAGGGGTTAATAAATAGGCCAATACAGTAGTCACACAGGGGTTAATGAATAGGTCAATACAGCAGTCCTTCTAGGATCAATGCACAGACTATTACAGTAGTCCTACAGGGGTTAATAAATAGGCCAATACAGCAGTCCTTCTAGGACCAATGAACAGACCATTACAGTAGTCACACAGGGGTTAATAAATAGGCCAATACAGCAGTCCTCCGGGGACCAATGAACAGACTATTACAGTAGTCCCACAAGAGTTTATAAATAGGCCAATACAGTAGTCTTCCAGGGGCCAATGAAGAAGCAAATGCAACAGTCATTCATGGACCAATGGATATGCCAATACAACAGTCCTCCATAGCCCAATGAATTGGCCAGAACAGCAGTCTTCCAGGGACCAATGGATAGGCCAATACAGCAGTCCTCCATGGGCCAATGAATTGGGCATAACATAAGTCACCATGGGACCAATAAATAGGCCAATCCAGCAGTTCCCATACCAATATATATGTCATCACAACAGCCAGCATGCAAATATAACGACAGATATACTGATACGGCAAGCACAGGACGATTAGATAGGCCAATACAACAGTCTTCAGACCAATATATATGCCAGCACAGGAAAAGTAAGGCAATCATGATATAGAAAAGAACGTTTATCGTTGAGTTGATGAACAAATAGAGTTCAGTATTAAAGAATGGATGTAGAGACCTTATTTCTTGTCCGAGGACGTACATTTAAGGCAGAGGTGATAATGCCCCTAAATTGTCAAACGGATGGATATTTCATATATAACCAGCGATAGCTTCTAAGTAGTAAACCTTGTAAACGCTTACCTATCCAAAACAAAACGAAGAACAACCCTAAAGCAAACTGGAATACGTTCTGTGCATCTTCTTTGTTTGTCATTATATTTGCTTGTTACAATTTTTGAAGTGGGCTTAATAATGTTGAAGTAGCATGTGCCCAATCTTTAAGCTACATTTCTGGCAATAATACGATTTTCGACCCTGTTATGGAATAAAAGAAAACTGCATACGATCTCTGCAGTTGTCTTTCACAAGTTTAAACATTGCAACACTGAAATTTACAAACTGCACTTAACAATCTTAAATTGGACTTAGTTCATTGACTCTAATCAGTATTAAGAAGTGAAGCTGAACATCGGTGTCTGACGGTGATTGGCGTATTAGTATACGTAAACAAACCGTACCAACTACAGTTGCCGAATCCGATTTGATCAAGGACAGGACTGTCTTAAAAGGGTTGAGCAAAACGATTATGGCGTGTATTTACACATTTGAGGTCAAAATGTACAACCCTGATAGACAGGTCAGGTACTCGGACACACGGACCTAGATGTCGGCGTTTGTTTACACTATTGATAACAATCCGGTATGTTTACTCTACTGATAACGAACTTACCAAACCATAGATTAAGTCTGACATAGTATAGATATGACAAAATGGATACGCACCAAGTGACACTGAATTATACTTATTAAAGATTTTTGAAACGGTGTAACAGATATCGTTTATATTTGCATTGTACATAAACATGTTATCATACTTTTCATGAGACAATGCGATGTCTTATCTAAATCGAAGAAAAAACAACTTATTCCTAGATGAATTGTGTAGTTTTCCTGTCACAAAAAAATGTTTTCCAAACATTTTAATAAAGTACTTAACTGCAATAGATAACCTGATGTCCAGACAGTTAAGCTGAATTATCAACACTCTAGCCTTACATGTGCTCTACTTTAAAACAGAATAATTTAATCTTGCTTGTAACAAGCATTTTCATTGGCTTAAAAGTTTATGTTATCAGTCCATAACGTAAAAAGATGACGTCGCCGTTTGTAATGTCGCTTTTGATTGGCTGATACAGCAGCGCAATAATTTCTAAGAGAAAAGAGTCCATCAATAAAAGTGGATTTCCACAGGGATTGTGTAAAGTAGATTAAAGTATAAGGATTAACTTGAATATAGTTTTAATGTTATGGAGCTATAACACAAAAAACCGGAGTGTACTCTCATCATAAACCGCTTCGCGGTTTATTTAGAGTACATTCCATTTTTTGTGTTATATCTCCATAACATGAAAAATATATTCAAGTTAATCCTTAAATAACTCTTCTTTAATTTCACTACCCGACAGATGACGTCATACAAGCCATTGATGTGTAGCATCATTACAGCACGTGCTATATATAACCTAGGCTACATTTGTGAGCACGTGTTAGATACGTTTAGAATGCTTTTGTGTACATACGACATCTTTACGTTATGCATTTTATCACAGCAAACAAATGCACATATACAAAGAATGCGTTGTCATATGTATAGCCTAACTGTAAGAATACATTCGACGGTAAATAAGTTTTAAAATCAGAAGAATTTCCGGATCGATGGGACATAACACATGCACACATGTCGGAGAAAATCCTGTAACTATACCCCTATACTGGTACTACGCCCTGGTAAAATCCTGTAACTATACCCCTATACCGGTACTACGCCATGGACCCTATGTAATGTTCGCGACAGTGGGAGAGGTGAAAACACTTTATAACAATTGGGGACGACTTGGGTCAGGAACGATCAATAACCTAGCGACGATAGTTAGGTTTAAAAAGACACTGACTGTTCAGACAAAGTGGGCCGGGACACAATAGTGAAACAGTGAATACGTTGGTGAACATGGTACACATTCTACAATCTATGTGTGATCCTTTCTAACGTGTTGACAACATCATCAGCAAAACACAACCACGTGGGTGTATGCATGTGTGTAACCAAAAAATATAATTCTGATAGAGCGTGACCCAGGCAGAGGTAACGTGTAAACGAGAGCTTCGCCGATCATTATACATGTAGGTGTTTATATCCGTCTTCCATTTAAATCGTTTATATATACCTTCGTCATCATGTATATAGTGATTTGAAAGCATTTATGTTTTCTATCGTTAAAAAACACTGATAGCTATCAGGTATACGTACAGCTATACTACACCCAGTGAATGGTGGTACACCAGTAAATACACCCACCCTAAATAATTCATATAATACTCACTCTCGTCGGCTCCATGTTCTCTCAGTTAGGTTTCTCCAATGCCATTCATGAATTGACTTTGGTTTGACATTGTAGTATAGAGGCAAATCTCTCCCGGAGACAACACAGATCGATACCGGCTCTATATGTACGTCACGGCCAGCCTCTGAACCCCACGTGTGTGTGTGTGTGTGTACAAAGGGGATTCAAACATCGACCCTCTGTTAGGTCAGGAACTGTCTTCCGATAACAGAGACACGATTGATATAAAAAGTTGTTAATATAACCGGTCTGGAGGTGAACAAAGGTTATATAATGATACTTTCCCACAGTTTCACTGGTGGTAGATCTTACTCAACTCGATTTAACCTCGGTATTCTGAGCAAACACGCGAAAGAAACGCTATTTCATTGACTAGCTGTACACAGCTGCATTACCCATAACAGCGTACGTGACCCGTGGCGTACCCATCATACACGGGGAATCGTTACCCTCTCCCACATGTATGGGTACTCCGAGATGAAACATAAACCCAACTTACCTACGTCATAATAACACACGGATCAAATTAATTATGTTCTGTTTACATATATATATATATAACAGTGGTAGAGAGATGAACAGGACATATCACGAGGAGATATTCCTCTGAGGTTATAACTATCTATATTCAGTGATATACTGGTTTGAATCACAGGACCTGCAAATTAAGACTCAGTATATATTTTGAGACATTCCTGGACGTGCAGGTAGCTCTATTAGACGTCTTAGTGACTTACATACACATCAACAAAACACCACACGACGAAATATGTATGATACCAAAACGACTGAAAGCTCACTAATCTGTTAGTTGATGTGTCATTGGTCAGTTCATGAAAAGAATAATGAAGTTTCTATAACTCAAAATGTGGTACGGCTGGGGAGATATGAAACGTAGCTTGGCAAGAGTAAGAGAAACAATATGCTAAGTGGGAATTGATACATGACTGTAATGTATGTGGTGAGAGGAGGAGATATTACGGTAAGTGGTGGGGTGGGAGGGAGACATTACGGTAAGTGGTGGGGTGGGAGGGAGACATTGCGGTAAGTGGTGGGGTGGGAGGGAGAGACATTACGGTGAGGGGTGGGGTGGGAGGGGGAGAGTATACGGTGAG
>JAUMHH010000009.1:16412-35666 GCA_032359455.1 Chlamys rubida
GAAACAACAGAACTGTTAAACGTTAGCCCGTTTGTTACACAACGATAGCCTGACGCATACTTATCAGACAAAATATACAGCGTTATTCATCTATATGTTTTATAGGGATTAACTCTCCACAAATACGTTACTTGTTATTTCAGATCCAAGACCCTTTTATGATTCCGAGAAAAGGAATCCCTTTTATAGAAAACAAATCTTGTACTAAATTATCCCAAAGCTACTCTCTTGGCAATGTCTATTGTTATAGTAAGCGGAAAAATAGCAGTGGATAACTAATTTTCGTTTTTTATTCTTTTTTCGTTCATATCAATTTTTGTTTTTAATACTATAATTTCAAATAACTGAAATATTAAAAAAGGTGTTTAACTTGAAATGCATTTGTATATTATTACTGAAACAAAGAATTCATATCAGTGTCAATAGTGAAAGTATGCTCTAACTTGTTGTCTCCCTTTACCGTAAAGCAACTCCACTATAACTGTAGTTTCAGCCGTTTGTCACAAAATCAAAACTCACTTCAAAATCAATAAAGCAATATTCACTTTTAGGATGGGTCTAAGCCATCCAGTTCAATATTCAAAAACTAATTGGATGCTTGAAATGATAAATGGAAACAGGGGCAGGTATGTGGTCCTCGGACCTCGTGGACCCGGGCCACGCCCGACGATCTACTTGGTGGTTGTGTAGTTGTGTTTGCGGACAGACCTTCTGAAGACTTAGCCTTTTTTCTGCGGACACTTTTGGATTGCCTGCCTGCAGAGGGCTTGCTGGTAGTTAGAGAAACCCTTCTTGCGCAGTTTCAATTTTTTTCGAAAGGCAAAATGCTACATTATAGCTAATCTAGCTTCTGTGCTGCAATCTTTATTGACACCCAATGGTGTTAGGGATACCGGTCTGTCTCGCTTGTGTTGGATTACAAGGCTTCCTTGTGAAAACGTTTTGTCGCTGGCTCTTCTGGTGGCTTACCGGGTCATTGTCAAGCCTTTTTACTACCATTCACGGTGTCGTTGAGTCGGGGTTGTCAGTCATGTTATGTGATGCTGTGTACTGAAGTGGAACAAATATTATGAGGATTCTCAAAAGATCTTTTATTAAGAATGTTTTTCTCTTCTACCAAAATCTTCAACTTTTCGACCATTTACACTAGTATACTTCATCCCGGGCTTGGGGAGCACCTTCGTTCGGTTATCTTGGGATTACAGAACGGTTGGCGGTGGTTTGGTGTTTGTTGTAAAGTATGGATGGAAGTAAGATGTTCTGAGGACGATATGGTGAGCGTGATTGAGTTCCTCGATATATTTTCACTTCCGTGATATATCAACTTACGCCAAATGTTTTCCAAAGATGCAGGTTGATAAAGACTATGGACAAGTTTTCTCGGAAATATGCTATTTCTTTATGTGATAAGAAGGTGTATTTGGGTCAGGCTCATTAGTGTGTCGTATGATTGTTGGTGCTTCTCGAGTTCTCGATGTGAGAAGGTGACATTTCTTGGATTTGACTTCAGTTTACATGGAGGCTGACGTCGATGAAACAGAAGAATCTTACCCTTCTGGAACGCATAGTCTTATTTCTCTGGTAATCTTGAAAGGGTCTCAATGTAAATTACACAAGAGGCATAATGGCTATCCGGGGGAGATGTCCTAGGGCAGTACATGAATTGTGACTACCGCTAGCAAGAGCTGATGCTGATTGATTGGTTTTTGGTCGTTTGGACAATTTATTGCGTAACTTCCATTAAAAATGTAAAATTCCATACCAGTGGTATCTTCTTTGTTTACAAGTTGTGCTAAAACTGTCAATAGTAGCTCCCTTTGAAAAAGCTTAAAATATGTATTCATACGCACAGGCAATGTGAATCTGGTCAATTTCATCGACAAACGAATCCCGTAACATTTGGTAGTTGCATTGAGTCTAACTTGAGTAGAAATTGAAATGTTTATATTTGTGTTGCACTCCCTCTACATAATAGTTCCTACTATGATTCAATAAAAGCAAGTGTGTAGTAAGTAATATTAACAGTGTAACATGAACTGTTATATGACCTTTGACCTCAATATGTAAACAACAGTCACACACACACTCTTCACTAGCGTCCGTTGCAAGTGACAAAGCAGGTCAAATCATCCCGGCTCGTCGGCCAGTCCCCACAGTAACATATGCTGGATGCTCAAACAATGAGCTAGTTCCGTTGTCACAGTCCGTAGACACAAGAAATTGTTCAACAACATCGTTTAAATCGTCATATTGTTTTTAAGGAAACTTCACATCTCACGGATGCACTTTCAATTTCCAGTAACCAATCTCGTTGGCATTCCAACCGCCTCGTGGCCTGATGAGCTTAGCCACTGCACAGCCGTTGTTTATCGGTCAGCTACTTACGCGAACACGAGAAATAAATTTCTGACTTTTTGAAACAAAATGATTTCCCAAAGTATTGTTTTTCTTCAAATTAAGATCTACTGTCAATTTTAAAGATAGTCAATGCTTGTTTAACAGGCTGGTTAGTAAATTAAATGATTAAAACTATGCAATGTGGAACTATTTGGCTATTGCTCAACTGTGTATCTAGCTAGCGTGAATACCCACATCAACTTTAAAAAGATGCATCCTAAAGGAAATCACAGAAATTACAGGATTTAATGAATCGAAACTCGCTCGTCTCTTTACACTAGAAAGCACATGCGGTGAGCAATTTACCAACTTCAAGAACTATGTATCGCTGTCATCACTATAGAGACAATGTTGCAGATACATGTAAAGAGCCAATAAAGAGCCTCACTGTGTGTTCCACCAGAGGGAAACCCCGATCAGTGAGGGAACAGATGCCAAACATAGCATTGTCTTAGAACCTTGATGCGTTTGAGAGTCTAGTTAATGTGAAAGTAGAGTACCGATTGGAGGCTGTGATCGTTCTCAGGAAGCTGGAACGACTGGGCAAGAACGAATAATCCAGGAGGAGATGAATGAGGCGAGATTTCCGATCAATGCCTCAAGGAAGATGCGTAGCGAGAGAATGAGGACAATGGGTGTCTATGATAAACATATATATACTTCTTTTAGCATGATGTAAAGGAAAAATAGATTTTAAAACTTTACATACAGGAAAATGTTTGATAAAATCTATTCCATTAAAAAATGTTGACAGTAATATTTTATGCTTAACCGAAATGCATCGTAAATATGGCAATGTTTATGTAGTACAATTCTATATTAATACCTAACTAAATATATGTATCCAGCAGATTGCATTTCGACATTACGTCATGACGTCGGTTGGTTAAGTTTGTACCTTAAACAAACATAATATCATAAATATTAGATAATCAAAGTCAAGTCGCCTTTGTCAGACTAAAAAGCTTCTACATGTGACATGGTGATTTTGTAGAATATATGTAATAAACATATGTTTGTAAATTAGGACGGTGTATATAGCTTGACATTTCAAAATGATGAACAAAATAATAATTTGCCCTCTATGTTAAACATTTTCGCACTCTCATTCTATTTTGATTATTGCTGAACAATAAACAAATTTGCTATAGAACATTATAAAGTTATAACGTCTGACAATTGTGCACCATTGATATCAGAACAAGGAAACTGTGCGTAAAAAATACAAGATTATAATGGAGCAGAAATGTTCAATTACCTCACAATGATTTGCCATACCTTATCAAACATCATGTTTGTGTCTAGTTCATTCCATCTTACCTTTCCAAAGTCTATGATTGTAAGGCTAAGCAGATACTGACAGGGGCATTAACAAAGCAAAAAGCACGGGGTAGTGTCTGCAAAAGTATTCGATTTCCGTGAGGTAAACAAACATGTTTGGGACTTCCATACCATTTGCTTAACTAAACGTGTAATTGACCATGGAATCACCTGGATGCCGCCTAGTAACTATATGATTGACTTGATAACTTGCATAAATCTAGGAATCGACAGCCAAAGTGTTGAAGATAAGACCATAGTATTGCGTTTAGGTATTTCTGAATCAGTCCTGTAGTATATTATATTATTAACAGTTTCTAAAATAGTATCAACGAGGACTCCATTGTTATTGCATTCATTCCTATTACCCGTTCTGCACATTCATATCACACTTACTGCCTGGCCGAAACCTGATCGTCTCACAATTCATAGTCTGCTACATGAGCTGGAAATATTACCAGAAAGGGACGAGGCGGTATCTACTCTGAAACATATGGATAAGGGAAAAGGTTAAGTAAAATTGTATGCTAGTTTTGCTAAGCGAACATAACAAGAACAAAGAAAAAAAATGGCCAATGATGAGTAGAGGTGGAAGATGTAATGTATTCCAGTTCACTGCGAGTTATCTCCCCTACTACAACAAGAATAATCTCGTTCTATGCACATGCAAATGTTTAATTATTTTAAGCAATTATTGTCATCGGAGCTACCCCGATACATTAAGGACATGGCTTATCTTTCAGACTTAATCGACCACACTTGAATTCGGCAACCCAATATTTTTCCTGTGTAGATTAGGGGCACTGTGACCATAACACCGGACAGTTAATTAAATGTTTCCTTTCCTGATTCCCCTTTTAACTACGGGTATTAATGCCAGCCCTGTATTCAGCTTTTGACGAAAACTTGCCAATATCTACTCCCTCCATAAGTTTATACCACGTGTGTGTCTCAATAAAATTTCTTCAACTGACCTTTATCGATATACACAAGAATATAGTCAGCTGCAATATGTGCAAAGCATGCAGTCGTTACGGCTCGATAAACGGCGTAGACCAGTAATATTGTGAACGGCCTTCCTATAAAAGCAAATGAACACATTCGCAGTGTAATTATGAGGGCTTGTTTCCATGAAAGGCGGACAGCGATACACATAAATATCCGTAAACTGTTTCGAGCATTAGTTGTGAAACCCGCGACAAAAGTCAAGATAAATACTTAGGCTGAAAGCGTGAGACTGAAACATAGCAATGTTTTCTAGTAACCTGCTGATAATCAAATAGTAACAAAATATTTATCTCTCCTGGCCAACTTGTTTTTTTATTTTCGTACGAGACTAAATTAATTGAAACCTTTATCACGGCTGGTAACAAACATTTTGCCAATTCCCTCAGTTTCAATTTCAGATACACTCAACGTCCATTGTCCATGTCAATCGTATTTACTGCCATGAACTTGAAATAAAGGACTCTTCTATATCAGCAACGTACCTCGATCTTTGCCTACAATATGACTAACAGGGATGACCTGCTACTAGGCTGCACAAAAATTATGAGTATTTATATTAGTTTTAAGATAATGTACTTTCCCTTTCGTGATAGTAAACACCCGGTTAAGTCTGTATTCATTACTTTACTCTGAATGTCTCGATTTCCATGATAGATGTTGCAATCATGCCTACAAGATGTAGACTGATGTTTATGGACAAGTTTATGGCCGTCATTATGATCGCATTGTACATATTATCTATTTTATTTTGTAACTTATATAAGATTATTTCATGCCCGGGGTGAAGGATAACGAAATTCCTTCCGAGGGTTTTCAAATTTGGTAAAATTTGAGGCTTTAAGGTATTGTTCCCTCATTCCTACTACCAAACTAACGTCAGAAACCTTGAAAATGCGTATGGACTGGCTACTGTTTTGAAAATATCAATTTCCCCCTGAGCTTTTTAGACGAAAACGTGTCTGTCGGCCAGATTAAGCATACACCATATTTGCAAACAAAGTTTGCACAGAAAACTTTATCTCATCTTTCTAACGTGTACGGTAAATATATCGTTAAATGTTTATTATTTCATCACGACGCCTTTTCCGCTTTGCGGCATCGGAGTTTTTCGAATTCGTGACGTCACGCCATTATTGAGACATCACGTCACGTGAAATGGGGTGTAGGATAGAAATTTCCTTCACCCCTTTCTTATCTTGGGCAGCTCTTCCTACCACCCTTCACATATGTGTCTCCCGTTTTAGCCGGGAAAGATCAGCTTGTCACCCCTAGGGGGAGATAGCCTCGTGCCGATTAGCACGTATGAAATTGTAACATCATTAAAATGTGTCACCGATAATTGTGACGTCATCAAAAGTGAATGAAGATATTCATACCCACATGTGTTTTTATTTACACTACTGTCGGTGGAGTTGTGACTGAAATAGTAGGATGGGAGAAATATAATCATCCCCTACCTTGATGATGTAAAAGAGAAATTCTCTGTCACACCCTCAAGGTATTCTTACACACACAGAAACGTGAATTTCTTTTCCAATATATTTATTTGTGTGACTTGTTGTTACGTTGTCACAACACAGTCCTCCCTTTAAGGTCGTGACATCACCTGGATTTGACCTACTCAGATTGCACTTAATTTTACTCCAATGGATATAGTTCAATCCCTCTTTAAAATGTTCGTATGGGCAATGATCGTGCGCAATCTAAAACGTCAGACGAACGGGTCTATGTGTTATATTGGCTCTGTATATAACCCCGCCTACAGTCAGTTATAACATAAGACTGACGCTGTCGGGTCATCAACCAAAAGGTGTTTACCCAACGATATCTAGGACAGTTATTCAAGGTAGGTTGTAATACTCAGATCTGTATGTAGATATTTTGCATCTTTATGTATACGAAGTTTTTAAAATAATTCAAAACGTATAAGCTATATTGGTAATATTTGAGTAAACTAATTGTTGTAAAAATTCACAAGTGTGTGTAAGGTGTGTATTAATTAGCCGTTTGTAACACATGACTGACACTTTGTTATGTGGTGTTCTCGAAACTTCAGGTTCAGTCCATACTTTCAGGCTTAATATTGTGCCCGGTATGTTAAGTATATTTTACATACATAGGTTAATAGTGACGTTAGTCAATCTGATATATTTTTGTTATGTAATTCATAACAAAGCACGTTGTTCAAACACGCAGTGACTTCAGAGTTCATGTGGTATTCGTTTGTTTAGTTTTTATCATGATTATGATAAGATACCTATGGTGTTACCCAGTATATTTCCCTGGTACACGTTAAGTTTTGTGGTAGTTGTGATGACATACTTATAGTGTCTGTTATATGTCTATGGTACACGTTATATCTTGTGTTAGTTGTGATGACATACTTATGGTGTCTGTTATATGTCTATGGTACACGTTATATCTTGTGTTAGTTGTGATGACATATTTATGGTGTCTGTTATATGTCTATGGTACACGTTATATTAGTTGTTAGTTGTTATGAGATAATGATTGTGTTTTCCATTATATTTCCATGGTATACGTTATATCTTATTTTTATTGTGATGATATACCTATATATTCACTGTCATACGTTATGTATGTATTATAATTCTAGAACTAACATAGATTTGTACTATTTACAGGACTACACTACCTCATCACCAAACATGGCGACGCTATCTGCAGGTACATCGGTTGTGTAATTTGTTGATAAGTCCACTCAAGTACTATAATCTAGGTCACGTACATTACCTCTGTCTAATTTTGAGTTTCAAGATCAAAGATTTAGATAAATTAATTTTCAATATTACTACATATAAAATAAACGCACGTGTAATAAAACGATGTCTAATATTAAGGTCAGTACATAAGATTCCACCTACGAACTACATGTACAATGTAATGTGTTGTATGACAATGTTGGAGTCTAGCATATCATATCCTGTTCATTTACACCAGAACCAGACACTCACTGAGTTCAAATCCCTTTTCAAAATAAAAAATAAAATCACGTTTGGCAAACATCTTCAACTTTACCTGTTCACCCACTGCGTTGACAAAGTAGTGACGCTTCATTTGAACTGGAGAAAATAAACAAAAATGAAAGGACCCCAGAAAGCCTTTCTTCATCAAGACAGCTAAGCAACCAAATAAACATTCACTCTTTTGTAAACCATATTGCATATACATCGTACATTGAGTATTCTTGCAGTTTCATGTTTTGCATTCTGCCTTTTAAATCTGTATCAAAACAAATTATCGTCAGGAATTGCAAGAAGCAAACTTTCTATGGAAATCTTTGTTTTCTTTTTACGGAAAACGAGAAATGGTTTCTATTTCAACATCACGACGACAGAGAGTTATGATTATAGCAAAAAGGAGTCAATACAGTTCAGTTTGTGGTGAGTTACGTAGTAGATGAGAACAAACGGTGACGTTCAACATTTACTGCCATTATTTTTGCCTATTGTTAGGTTCGACTTCCGATCTCGTACAACTCTCCTGTGCAGAAGCGATTCGATAATTTGTAGGAATCAAGTGTTTGTACTCCATTTTGTACATATGTCAATCTCCTATTTAGTGTACACCTTCACACCAGAGGGATTCCGAGTTACAGAAGACATGAAAAAGAGTTTCGATGATCAAGGATACATCTTAGTCAAGTAAGCGTTATTGTGATGATCGATCACATACCTTACTCCCTGGTAGAATATATTTTGCCGGTAACAATGAATTTGACAGCGAAATATGAATGAATAATCCATGCATAGCAATTGTATCGCGATAACAAAGCATTCAGACATAAAAACACAAAAATTGATTGGAATTTATACTTATCAGAAGCAATAAATTGATGGAAGAACCGTAATCAATAACCTTTGACACGCTCTTTCCTCTTTTATCTGTTTATTTTACTGGTAAATTTAGCTTCAGAAATTGTATAACAGATTACAATAAAGCCGACGAATAAGTAACAACAGGCGAACTTTACTTCACACAGAGGGTTGTTTAATAACAACGAGATAGCAAAACTTCAGAAAGTGTTCGAGGAGACGAACCTCATCGAGGATCACGGATGGGGAGTAAGTATAGTAATACACTTTAAGTTGAACCTTACTCGCAGTATTTTAAACCAACTGTTATCTCTATAACTTAACTCGTTCTCGTATGCTTGACATAGAAAATATTGGGATATCAATTTATATTATGAGCAAAACAATCTTGTTTAACTGAGTATTTAAAGATTAAAGGGGATAAAAGTAGCTTTAATTATTTTCATCTTTTGGCAAACATAGATTAAATATACATATACAAAAAATGTCCGAAATATTTGCAGGTGGTAGGTTTTCACATGAAGGTATTGAGTCATCTGGCCAATCACATGTGTTTTGTTCTCTGGTTTCGTTATACAGTAAGACACATTACACGCAATTAAAACGATTGATGTAAGCTTAAGTACTTGAAAGATCGGGAAGAATACTAAGTAATATAAAATATATAAAAAAAATATCATGTGCATTATCAAAGTAACCCTTTTTATTTCTGAATGAATATGTGCATAGATTGATGATGGCAAAGGGAAGATAGCTAAACTTGCAGTCTGGAACAGTCCGGGAAGTGACGTATCTGGGATGATGGCACGGTGTGAGAAGGTCGTTACTACATGTGAAGACGTACGTTAGGACTATTGTGTGATCTATTTAATAAAGTCTTGAAAGGAAAACAACGTATTGTGCCCATCGCACCATTGTTTGGCTGCTATATGCACTAAAACGAATGCATCAATAACAATAGAATAGTTATGAAATATTAGGAAACCATGAACGCAGGAAAATGCATTGCCACACATATTCTTCATAACGTGAAAAGAAGATGAAGATGCACATTTTTGGTCTTCTTTTTCGCAAAAAAATAAATAGAAAAAGAATGAGCAGGTGTAACTAGCAGACTAAATTAATATTTGCAGCATATTATGTTTAGAACAACTTAATTATAACTCACTGTTATTATAATTTGACAAAATAGTGTTAATAATAATTTGTTTTCAAAGATTTATTGTATTAGAAATAACAAGAGTAACTTTAATACTATTAGAGCTGTAAAATATTTAGTAATACTGTATGTTGCTTCCTCAGTTATTGGAAGATGAGGTGTATCACTACCATGCGAAACTGATGTACAAGGATCCTTTGTCAGGGGGCTCGTTCGTGTGGCACCAAGACTACGGGTAAATCTTTGTGAGGGAGCTCGTACGTGTGGCACCAAGATTACGGGTAAACCAAAATGTCAGTCCCTTTGTTCTGAATTTGAAATACTGATTTAAATAGTTTCTGCATTATATTTGAAGTGTTAATACAAATGTCAATTACATATATATTGATTATTCTTATCTTAAGCTATTCTATACATTGTTTCCAGATACTGGTATAAGAACACTTGTTTGTTTCCCGATATGATGACGGTTTTTGTGGCTATTGACAGATGTTGCCAATCAAACGGATGCTTGCAGGTATGACAACACATTAACCACAGGTATGACAACACATTAACCACAGGTATGACAACACTTTAACCACAGGTATGACAACACATAATACAAATGATCACAGTTATCACATTCCATGAAAATAGCCACTTGTGTTGTTTATCTTAATAAAAATGCACCCTATGTTGTCGAAACAGAGGGAAAGCAAGTTCGATGGTGGACACGACCGTCTTTACACGAATCACTGTTTTGACTTTTTACTGAGTTTTATTCATATTGTTATTATCTGAAAATACGTTTGGCTTTATTTAGAAACTGTTTTGTCTAATATAATTATCTATCTAAACCTGTAACCGGCACGATCGTGATTGATTTTACAGATATTGCCTGGGTCCCACAGATGCGGACGGATTGACCACGATATGAGCAGCGGTCAAACTGCAGCCAACGTTGACAGAGTTGAGGCAATACAGAAGGTGTGTCCACCCGCTTTTGTAGAGATGGAGTCAGGTAAGGTTGAAGCGTAGAAACAACACTGTTACATTGAACAATGACACAATAACACATATTTAGTGTGGAATGGAATTGCCACTCCTTCGATACTAATGTGTGCTGCCTTTATAATACATAATGCTTTCGGTTCCACATTTTAAGTGCTGACCTTTAATTAAAGTACATGGTGTTAGTTTACTCGTTATTGTGAAAAATCCTACAAATTTTCAAACGAACAAGAAGCACATTTCGTATAAATTTCCTTTGATGCAATTATTAATAGTTAGTGATAAAAACGTCAGAGGAAATTCCAATGTAACAGAGCTATTCAGGAAATGATCTTTATTGTATTATTTACCTTTGTGACTTTCTAAGGTGACGCCTTATTTTTTCACTGCAACTTGCTGCACTGTAGTGCTGCGAACGAGAGTCCTGATAGGAGATGGGCTTACCTCATGGCATACAATACCAGGACAAACAATCCAGCCGTGACACATCACCACGCCCAGTATACACCAATCCAAAAGGTAAGTGTGACTTATACCAGTATACACCAATCCAAAAGGTAAGTGTGACATATACCAGTATACACCAATCCAAAAGGTAAGTGTGACATATACCAGTATACACCAATCCAAAAGGTAAGTGTGACTTATACCAGTAAACACCAATCATAAAAGTAAGTGTGACTTATACCAGTAAACACCAATCCAAAAGGTAAGTGTGACTTATACTAGTAAACACCAATCCAAAAGGTAAGTGCGACTTATACCAGTAAACACCAATCCTAAAGGTAAATGTGAAATACAACACCATCTGATAACGACCAAGTACTCCCTCAACACTACACCCATTCCATTTACATAAAACTCAAGGTGTAAATAATTGTAAAACGCCGTGTATGCCATACTGGGCTTTCTTTTTGTTACGGGTAATGTTTTAAACTATCTAGTAAAGGGTTTGATATACAGATTCCAATTCTAGGATCCGCTATCCAATACATGTCTAGTTATCCATGTTGAAGCCACATAGAATGTTTGAGGTGATAACCTTCTATTAAAAAAATGATATTCACGTTAATATAAAACACCATTCAATATACAAATGCATCTTACTTCACACAGGTTTCCAACAGCGCCGTAGCGGACTGTACCAACTACCGCGACTTTACCGACAAAGATTTCCTTGAGATCGGCTCGTCTAAAACGACAAGGGTTTCCTTTCGGGAGAGTCCACTGAAACCAAAAGAACAACAGAAGTGTTAAACTCTTACCCGTTTGTTACACACATGATGCAAACTTATTATATATAATATACAGCGTTATTCATGCATATAACCAGATTAATATGGATTATCTCTCTACAAATACGTTACTTGTGTTTCAGATCCAAAACATTTCCCTGATTCCGGAAATAGCAGTCCCATTCAAAGAAAACAAATCTTGTGCTAAATTACAATAAATTATGTATAAGTACCTCGAAGCTTCTTCTCCTGGCAATGCATTCTTAGTCCATTTTGATAGTAGTTCCTTCCTAGAAACATCGGTAGAGTGTAAGCTTGGCAGTGGATAAGTCAAGAGATCGAGCCCTACAATTTCCGTTTTCTGCTTTGTGTTCTCATTTATTTTTGTTTTAAACACTGTTATTTCAAATAAATGTTATATTGAAAAAAAATTAAACTTGCACTATATTTGTAGATAATTACTGAAACAAATATTTCATATCAGTGTCAATAGTGAAAGTATGTCCTTACTTGTTGGTACTCTCAACCGTAAAGCTACTTCAGTAAATACAGTTTTTGTAACAAATACCTAACTCACTACGAAAGCAATAAAGCTGTCAGCATCAACATTTGTTGCCTCTGTATGAAGGATATATGCCGAAAACTGTCCAACATGTAATAGAACAGAAGATAGAGACCCGTTAAGACCAAGACCTAGCCCTGTATCTCATTTACAAAACGGTTGGAGGATTTTATCTAACTTAAACCTAACCCTCTTTTTGTAGGTATGATGTTGAGTTAGCTAGAATATTCCCTATTGGTGTTTATTGACCCTTTATTTATTTGGACATCATAGCGTAAACGTATTGTCCCTTGCATAGCTCATGCATGTCTTGCTATCTCAGATCGTGTTTCTTTTTCGAAAGATGTCTTGCATTTTTGCAAAGTTCTAGTTTAAGCATAAAGAACTACATTGATGTTACTCTGAGAAAATATAGCTCCATCGTAATATTACAAATAATGATCTGCGTCCGTGTGGATAGGTCATTTTACAAAAGATGTTTTTAATCATCAGTCCGCCCTGCATATGCAATAGTTAATACACTTTTTATTAGCAAATATAATATTTTATCAGATAAATTATCGATTGACTAGAAACTTAAAGCGAGTAGATTAACCAGTTAGACAAGACACAGCTTCTTTTGTCTTTCGTCATTATGTAAAACCGCATATCCGTCACTGTGCATCATAGTAATCATTTTGTACAGAAACAGAATTCATACGAATGTCGGACAATATGTTATCAGGTAGACTGCATCATTTATTTGTAAACATGTCATAGGAATTTCAATATTAGTGATAATCTGTACTATTAATTGATGCGTCAAGGTGCGCCATTGGCGTAGATTCGGTTATATACCATATACTTTATCAAGGGGTTATCAGTTATATTAATTATGTAATATCATACTAAGGGAATCAATGGTATATTTTCTCCCTTTGGTGCTTTTCTATATATGTTTCGCATTATTTTACCCAAATACTGATAACAAAAGAACACATTAAACATATTGAACATATCTGTACATATCCAAACAAAATAGATTACTTACTGAACACATCGAAACATAATGAATAAAACGTATCACACGCGAAACATATCGGAATACATATAATGAATCAGCATTAATAAAACGTGTACAATGTGAAAGCTTTGGTGAAGTATATATTCCCTTTGACAATATAACATCCTTGTCATAAATTTTATTGAAATGAAAATATATTTGTTAATGTGTTAACGATAATTGAGATCATATTACCCATATTTAACAACATGTAGTATCATGTGTAATTAGTTGTTCAAATGAAAATAATAATATATGCTGTGGAGGAATGTGCCAGACAGCGAGCAAAACAAGAGCATACTGATTCGGATTCACTTTCAGGGTGGGCCAAATCCATCAGGTTCATCATTCAACAAATAATTGGATGCTTGAAACATTGAATGGAAACAGAGACAGGTATGCGTTTCTTGGCCACGAAATCCGAGCCACGCTCGACGATCTTCTTGTTGGGTGTGTGGTTGTGTCTGCGGAAAGAGCGTCTGATGACTAAGTATTTTTCTGCGAACACTATTGCATTGCCTGCTTGCAGAGAAAGCTTTGGTTGCTGAGTAGCCAGGGAAGCTCTTCTTATGCATTTTCAATTTTTTCGAAAGGCGAAATGCAAATCACGCTTCTGTGTTGCAATCATTCCGGGTACCAACTTGTGGTAGGGATACGGGCCTACCTCGCTTGTGTTGGATTCCGAGGCTTTGCAGGTGCCCTTGTGAAAGCATTATGTCGCTGGCTCTCCTGGTTGCTCAACCGGGCCATTGTCAATGCTTTTCACTACCACTCTTGTTACCGTTGAGTCAAGGTTGCAGTCGTGTTGTGTGATGCTGTGTACTCAAGAAGTGGAATAAATGTGATGTAGATTTTGAAGAATTCAAAAGATCTTTGATCAATCTTGAACATCCACTTCTCAAGAAGGTATTTGTTCAATCAAAATATTTTCGACCCTTTTCACTACCATGCCTCAAACCGGGGTGGAGGGGCCTTCGTTCTCTTGTTTTGGAATATTGGATTGAAATAGCGGCGGAGTGGATATGTTGTTGTGGATTGTTTTGGAGCGTGTTTTGTGCAAAGTACAGCAGGGGTGGATGTGCTGAGGACTATATAGTGGGGATTATTGAGTTCCTCCGATTATCTTGACTTTCGTGATAGTTACACTTACAAAACAAAAGGTTTCGAAAGATGCAGGTTGATGAAGAATATGGACGAGTTTTCTTGGAAATATGCTATTTCTTTGAGTGATATGAAGGTAGATGTTTTTGATTATGGTCATAAGAATACTGTGTGTTTTTGTAAGCGCTTTTCGAGTTCTCAATATGAGAACGTGACATTATTAGGATTTGACTTAGATTTACATGGCGGATGTCGTAGATGAAGCAGCAGACGCTTGCCCTTCTGAAACACTTGGTCTTATACTAACTTTGCAGAGGCCTCCATGTAGGTTAACACATTGTATTATCTTGTTTTTTAAAAAAATTCTATTGAAATTTTGGAATACTACAGTCAGAATTATGAACTCAACGACCAACATACATTAGAAAGGATAACTTAAATATAACTTTATTTGAGGCAATGGATATACTTAAAGTTGTTTATGATTATAATATACGAAAACATACCTATAACATGTAACTGACCTTTGTTATTTATTATTGTGTAAACATACCTATAACATGTAACTGACCTTTGTTATTTGTTATTGTGTAAACATACCTATAACATGTAACTGACCTTTGTTATTATTATTGTGTAAACATACCGTATCCGCTTTATCGAACTGAGGTGTCATGGTAATGTCTGCGTAGGATAGTTACTGACGTGTTATTTCATGACCAATTAGCGAGCTACAATGACATAATTCAGTCAGACATGGTACGGCTATATGTACACCAACTTCAAATCGAAGTGCATCAGTTCCTCATATGATATGGATTACATAAAAACTTCATGATAGAAAAGAGTGTTTAATTCACTTTGTTCTCGCCTCTACACATTTTTTTAATTTTACATCTGATAATTTTCGTAAACATTTTTGTCTCCCGAATTTATCAAATTCACTACAGTATCGATTAATACATTGCTTAAATTAAAATCAATTGAAATAATATTGCTGAAACAATATGCTACAACAACCTCACCTATAAGAAAAAACACTTATCAACATTCGTTTGACTATATTATGGTTATAACTGAGAAGAGCAGGCTTGTTCGCTGTATATATTTGAAAGGTCTGAATGATTGAAACCTTATAACACGTGTTATATTTTGGTGCTATACAATTTTAATTTCTAAATTGCTGCTAGCATGCTACATTGGTCAATAACTAAATAACACAATCTGATATAAACCTCTCGTGTACACGCGTGTTGGATAAATACATGAAAATCCGGTTAATCAATCAATATATGTTTTATTATGTTTAATTTAAGATTGAAGTCGATACAAAATAGAAGAAATAAAAATGATTGATATATACTGTATATGTTCCGCCGGTTTGTGTTTAGATATACGAATAGCATTTGTATCCGTCAGCGGACACGTACAAAGTGATTTGTAAAGCACACTTACTGGGAATACTCGTTTTATTTGTGCCATTTTGTTTTTGCAACGTGCTTTCGAAACTATTTATGTCGAAATAAACTCAAAGACGTTTTAGATTGAGCACCTGTTTTAGAAAAAGTTTTAATCACAATCTGATATGAGTAATGTTTGCACCTAACTGCTTGCTTGCCTGACAGACTGTCTGCTTTCTGCCTTATTACTGCATTACAAAACAAAATATAGCATAACCAACTAAACATCTCATCACATCACACGACGCCACACCTTATAGACCAACATTTTAACAAGATGTGTTACTAAACTACGTGAACGTATATGTCAAACAGCTTACATGTGTACTATATACCAGCATACTATTTAAAATATATTAGTAAACGTTATCACAAATAAATAAAATATACACAAAGAAAAAAGTTAAGCACCCCCCACGTTTTTTTGAAATGACACGATGATACAATTAGTGTCATGAGATAACGGAACAAATAATCGCAAAAATACAAATGCAGCCTGTTAGGACATTACATTAGCTTTACGGAAAACACAACAAATATCAACAGAAATGATAATTGAATGAATAGATTGTCAAAAAATCACAAGCCCAGTTATTACACTAAAACATGTCCATTTTAAGTATCGACCTTCTTAGGTCATAATGCCCGATAAGATTGTAATTTCATTTACAAAACGTCAATTTTAAGTCACTTAACGACATCCATGGTTCAAAGTCTAATATCGAGTGAAACCACCACGTGCTTGGATGCCGGCCTCAACCCTGCGTCTCATCCCTCCAGTGGTAGCTGTCGCCATTCCCGATGCAATGCTGCTTCCAACTGACGTAAGTTTTGTACAGGAGGTTCGACTGCCTGTACACGACGGCCTAACATATCCCAAACATGCTCTATCGGATTTAAATCCGGGCTCATGGCTGGCCATGGAATAGAAGTCACTGCTTCGCCTTGAAGGTAGGCGGTTACCGCCCTTGAACGATGCGGCCTGGCGTTGTCATCCATAAACACAGGTCTTGCAGCTAATGGGTGGTTATCAAAATGGGGACAACAACTGGCTGAAGAAGTTCTCTGATGTATTGATCACCATTCAGGTTTCCTCGTATGGTCACCAAGTCCAACTTGCAATCATGAGAGATGCACATCCATACCATTACAGAGCCTCCACCGTAAGGGACAGTTGTTTGGTTGTTCCTTGCGGTATATGCTGTGTTTTCCCGTCTCCAAACTCTCATTCGTCCATCTGTTACATGCAGCAGAAACCGGCTCTCGTCCGACCAATGGATCTTCCTCCAGGTCCTCAAGTTCCAACCACGTCCCGCTAAACACCATGCCAAACGCAAATTTTGATGTCGATCAGTTAACATGGGACGTCTAATTACCCTCCTGGACTTCAGTCCTGCTGATTTCAACCGGTTCCTCACTGTTCTGGTTGATAAACGTCTATAAGGTAACCATTGTCTTTTTAGAACAGGACTAGTTGCAAATGGCATTCGTCTAACTAGGCGTTCCAGTGCCCTGTCTTCACGCTGCGATGTTACGGGTGGTCTACCGGATCTTGGCAAGTCTTTGACGGTGTTGGTTTGGATGTGTTTTCTCACAAGCCGGCTGACTACAGTATAATGATAGCCCATCTGACGTCCAATAGCTTTAAATGACATCCCTGTTGACCGCATGCCGATAATTTGCCATCTTTGGGCCTCCGATATTCGTCTTCGTACCATGTTCTCAGAGAATGAATAATTTGTTCAAAACGCCGGACTTAAATACCCAAATTTGAAGCGTGGGTAACTGAATTATGGAAATTGCATGGGAGGCATGGTTCACGTGCATAATACCTCAATATCTTATTTACCGGTCACACCTGTATGATCACATCTTTTTAATGGAACAATGGTCTTGTTAAAATGTGTGGTAACATACTATAATTCACTATATATCAGGGGGTGCTTAACTTTTTTCTTTGTGTATATAAAATAGTTTTATTATTAATTTTGTGGTATTCCGGATCGGTTAGAATAACATTTTATTGGCAGCTGTTTATCAGGGTCGTATATCTCTTGTTACTATTTGTAACAGTTTTCTCTGGCCACAATGAATTGTTTGGAGGGTGTTGCAGTGTGAGGTGAAATTATAAAGATATCACTGAAAACTTCCACCCATGCTGAGGTGTTTGCCAGATTGCATAGGTCCAGTAATTGCATATTGCATTTTTAATATTTTCTTATTCTATAATTGTATATGTATCGACTGATATAATGAATTAGCTGTGTATGTACTGTTAAGCGCCTAAGACTGTTTTACTTTAGCTAGATAAGGTGCTTTATCAAATGATACATGTGTATACACTGTCTGTAATCAGTTGTACCGTCACAGATACTGACATGTTTGGAGTCAAACAATTACTGACGATCGTTATCTTATATATGTATATCAACAGCTGTGCATGATATTCAATATATACACTGGTGCATTCCTATACACGTATAGAACAGAGGGATACCTGGGAGAGAATTGAGATCACAAGTCGTAAGTCTAGATATACATTACCATTAGCTATAGTTCTGAGATAACTATACATATACTAATATACTCATATTCACATATAATATGTATTGAGATAAGTTGTGATTTGCTGTTTTCACAGGTCAACACACACAGGATCCGACATGGCGGGACTAACCGGAGGTAAGCTTGTCAGTATAATGGCGTTGCTTTATGAGGTCAATGTTATCACTTGCTTACTTTTAATGCCATAACATGCTTAATTTCTCATGAGGGGCTAAATGATAACTATATGTCAATCACAAACTGGATAGTCACACATACACCTAATCTGCATGTATAATTACACGTACACCTGATCCTCCTCCATAATTACACGTACACCTGATCCTCCTCCATAATTACACGTACACCTGATCCTCCTCCATAATTACACGTACACTTGATGATCCTCCTCCATAATTACACGTACACCTGATCCTCCTCCATAATAACACGTACACCTGATCCTCCTCCATAATTACACGTACACCTGATCCTCCTCCATATTTACACGTACACCTGATGATCCTCCTCCATAATTACACGTACACCTGATCCTCCTCCATAATTACACGTACACCTGATCCTCCTCCATAATTA
>JAUMHH010000009.1:36443-47497 GCA_032359455.1 Chlamys rubida
ATCAGACATCACTCTCTTTTTCCATCAATGCTGGGGATCGAACCGAAATTCTTGGGAGAGCGAGTGGTCTGAAGCTCACGCTTGATTGCACACAGTAGTATACGTACAATGACTGCGCGTTAACGATCACGGCTACCGAGGCACCCTAAAAGAATAAGAGTTATTTTTCATTGTAATGACATGAGATCATGAAGATAAACCGGAGTTTCTTTATGTATAATTTTAAAAGTCTCTATAGCTAAAATTCTCATCCTCCTTAGTTTCAGGCTTGGCATCTTTGGCTGCAACAGAAGTGATTCATAAGAACTGTCATGATCTTTATAAATAAAACATAAAGCACGCTCCTGTATCTTTTCAAGTTTCTTCATTTCCACTTTGCCGCAAAAATGCCAAACCAATGGGCAGTAATTAAAAATTTGACATAATAATAAAAGTATGATATACAGTAAGTCTACCTAGTCTATTAAGATATGTTCCAATTCTCTTTAAGACATTTAACTGACGAGATGCTTTTTTACAAATATTAGATATATGTTGCTTAAATGTTAGCTGGTAATCTATTGTTACACCTAATAATTTTACACAATCCTCTGGCTGAATTTCTGTTCCTATAATATTAAAAGTCAAATTTGCAGAATTTGTTTTCTTTCCAATACATATAGCCTGAAATTTATCAGGGTTTGCCTGCATTTGATCATGTGAAAACCATTGAACTAAGTTAACATAACTATTTGTTTCTAGAAAATGTTTCACATCCGTAATATTTGGACTCACTCACTTGTGACAGTGTGATGTCGTCTGCGTAGTTTCACAATTTGAGACGAAGTAAAAAATATCATTCAAAAAGATGTTAAAAAATACCGGCCCGAGGATTGATCCCTGGGGCACACTCGTAACAAAATTGAAGGCGTACGTTTAGCTATTTTATTGATCTCAGGGTACAAAATTCTGACCAATCGCAAGGTTGATACCTGTCAATACTTTGAAGATCACAGAGGAGCGACACCGACTTCAAAGCCAGTCAATTTTACTGTCAGGCGACCGAGAGATTCTTTTGATGTGTTTCAAACACAGAAAACACACATATTTTTTGTATTGGGCCTGATCCTGTAGTTGCACACCTAATATTTATATTTCGGGTTTTACCTCTTTTTTTAAGAGTTATTGCCCTTTTCTTTCATGCCCTGTCCAGATGCATTTTCCAAAATCTTGTGATCAATTACAAGGAATCTTTCTGAGAGTGATGAATTTTAGGGGGATTCAAGATGGCCACCATGGCTTCTGATTGGCAGCGAGTGAGACAGTATTGGTTATAAATTAATTTCTGTTGGACACTTTGGTTTGGTTTGTTTAGTATCAACAGCTATGGTCATTTAAGGACGGCTTCCCCTGTGTGCAAGATGCATGCGTGTAGTGTATGCATGTGTGTTTTAAGAGGCTGCGATATGTTCATGTTTGTCTCCTTGGAACTGATGCCGACTTTATAGTGCTACCTCGCTGAAACATACTGCCGAAGACACCCAGCAGGACACCCTTCCCGGTCACATTATACTGGCAATGGCAACTGGCTGAGCATTAAGCAGGAGTAGAGACTACCATTTTAACAGACTCTGGTCCGCTTGGCCAGGGGACAGAACCCAATGCATTCAGCACAGGGGCAAACATAAAGACCAAAAGTAAGGCATTGTTAAGGGAGACATTAGGAAGAAGAAAGTTGTTTAGAAAGAAGAGAAAACATAAGATCCCAAATTAAGCTGCCTCTTACGATCATGCAATGGGGACAGCATGTACAATTCTTACGCCCTACCTGCAGGGACTTGCCGTTGTGGAGGGCAATACTATATTTCATATTTGACTCAAAAATCTTACTTGATTGGGGAATTGATACTATATATTCAAAGAAAAGTTAAACCAAAAATAACCACTATTTCAATTTACTATACGTGTCAAAATCTAAACTGAGCGGGAAGCTGGTACGTTTTAGTATTGATGCAAATTTTCATGAGAATTAAAGCATTTCCTTAAAAATAGTTATCGCACGGAAACTTTTGTGTGGACGGCGCAATCGACAAGGTCGCCGACTGTTTGTTTTATTTGTTTGGCGTTTAGCGACCTTGCAACAGCCAGGTCATATGAAGACGGGTGTCTATGGAGTCACCGCCGAATACGAGTGTAAATCAGAAAGAACAAAACAAATGTAGATCCAGATAGTGGCAATGGGGGCAGCAGATCCATTTTGGTTTCTGCAATGTCCACTGAGAAGAGGGCAAGGTAGAAAACTCTAATTCGTTAGTGGGCGGTCACCACTGTAGTCGGCTCTTACGACATGCACAGGGATACATCAGGGCTACACTGTCCCCGAACATGAAGCGGTGCGACGCCAGCGGAATGATTAATATAGAAATCGCATGTGCGATACATGGATGAAGTCCATATCATAGCATAACATCATTGAAACATAAACTTTCAGCAGCCACCAAATGTACAAGTCTTTTGATCTGACACGAAACAAAACAAATTATAATGATAAAAGTCAGGAAGATTGCACTACTTACGGTCCACTTTTAATTGCCACCTTTTTGAAATGTCACAACTTGGATACGGTAAAATTGGATTTCATCCGGGTTCCCTTATACTAACAACGTGCTGACTACTATTTTCCTCCTACCATTTAAAGCTGAACACGAAGCAAAAGGTTGAGAAAAAAAATATCCAAAGTATTTCAAAGGGTGCAGCAAATATGTTTTGGTCGATTTTGTGTCTACAAGGAGAGGGCACAAAGGAAATGTATAATTCTGCAGTGGTTTCCCACACTTGTCGCTTTTTATAACTTGGTGTTGTTAACAGCAGGCACATGACCTTCTCCTCCTCTGACTGCTATGAGTTTGGTGTTTACGTTCTCGCTAGGACCATATGAGGACAGAGTTGGTAGGAGATAAGTCTCTGCTGTGCGGTGTTGTTATCTGCCCCCTACATCGTTAAATTATTCAGATGTACCTATTAAATTCTAATTGTCCGACTAATTTGGATGTTTGTTTGTTGTAAATGAAAGGCCGCCTTCAGCGCACACGCATACACAACACACATGGAAGCACGGCGGCCTTAAAGGATGTTAGCTGTAAAAGGACGCTAAACCAAATTAACCAAACTTATCAATGAAAGATTATTATTTCAACAATTGTCCACAAATGTATTTGTTCGGTATTTTCTGCGTTGCTTACCCGGTCATTAACTACAGTAGAGTTATTAACGAAAGAAACATTACTTAAACATTTTCAAAATCGTTTCAATCCCTAAAACGACCCACAACTTACAATTGCGTGTGTAAGAATATAGAAGATATTGCATCAGTTAATAATAGGAAAAAAACTTTCCAGTGGCTGTATACATGAACATTAGACCAGTGGTTAGACTCGACCTTAAATACACTATAGTCGCGGACTGTTAAATTATACATGTATAAAAGAGAGAAAAGAACGTCACTAGTGTGTGCCGTAATGATCAACACCACTGTGGCTGAATATCCCTAAACAGTACGTTACTGGTATAGATGTCGCTGCCTGTAGTGTAACAAATGGCCAAACATTTATTCCGGATCGGCGCCCAGCGTCTGCAAGCGTATTTATAGACATATACAATTACCTGTTATGTAATGGTGACAGTTAAATAGCTCTGGCTGTCTTTGCGTTCTGTATTTGAATCACTCCGATCCCTCCGGGTCTTTTCACATTATGAATATAAATATGGGGATTGCGTAAGGGGGGTATATAGAATGATGGAACTGATAAAATAATATCATTTGATATTGCATCGCAAAAACAACTTTGTGCCCTTATATAGAAAACAAATAACCAGCAGGCCTATACGAATGGTGTGTGCTTGGCTGAAAGAATTAGTCTTGTGCAGTGCAGAATGACGGATTAATGCAGTTTAATATTAGCTGGCCATACAAGCGGATAGATCCCTTGGGGCGGTACGGGACACGGCTGGTGACGACTTACCCGACCCCGCGACGACTTGTATTAAACACTCTCCCTCAAGGCTGAAAGCAGTTCCTTATCGGAAGAATGGGGTATAATTAGATTCTGCTTCAGTCTGCCTAGCCAATACATTAGATGGATTCACTTCGTAATATACTTCAAATCACGTTCCTTGTATCGTAATATACTCCAAATCACGTTCCTTGTATTACTGGTCTAGTCACACGGTGTCCAGCCATGCTAGTGGACCCGGTGTGGATGTGACATATTGACCACGAGGTTCTCAAAAACCTCACCGCGTATTGGATTATTTCGATTTGCAATTCATCATGTGCTAATTAATTTGGACTTTGGCTGTATATGTGTCCATTGTATCGATGTACCACGTGGTCTATTTCACGTTAGATAACAACAGAGAAGAAGAGTACAGGTAATGCCATACTCCTTCAAACGAATGATCGTAATTGTAATCTACACAGCAATCTCCCATTGAAGCATCTCCCCTCGCTTACATTGTGTCAGTGATCAGTTACCGACACAACACTTAATTAAGGGAACGATAATTATCAATTGATACACACCGCGTGGCCGTTACAAAAGTCTTGTGTAGGATTCCGAGAAATGTATAGTTCAACAGCGCTTACGGAACCATTACACGTAGCCAGGAGATTCGATTGCTACCCTGTTTGTGTGAGTGAGTGTGTTTGGGATGAGGCAATCTTTAAAAGTAATAGAAGGGCACGAAGGCTACTAGGGACGCTTACTTGAGAAGTCAGAGTAGGCTAGGACATTACACGAGGACGCCTACTTGAGAAGTCAAAGTAGGCTAGGACATTAGATGAGGACGCTTACTTGAGAAGTCCGAGTAGGCTAGGGCATTACATGAGGACGCTTACTTGAGAAGTCAGAGTAGGCTAGGACATTACATGAGGACGCTTACTTGAGAAGTCAGAGTTGGCTATGGCATTACATGAGGACGCTTACTTGAGAAGTCAGAGTAGGCTAGGGCATTACATGAGGACGCTTACTTGAGAGGTCAGAGTTGGCTAGGGCATTACATGAGGACGCTTACTTGAGAGGTCAGAGTTGGCTAGGGCATTACATGAGGACGCTTACTTCTGAAGTCAGAGTTGGCTATGGCATTACACGTAGCTTACTTCTGAATTAATAATAGGCTAGGACATTACCTGAGAACGCTTACTTCAGAAGGAAGAGTAGGCTGGGGCATTACCTGAGGACGCTTACTTCAGAAGGAAGAGTAGGCTGGGGCATTACCTGAGAACGCTTACTTCAGAAGGAAGAGTAGGCTGGGGCATTACCCGAGGACGCTTAAAATACTGCGCGAACGCGTTCGATATATTCGTAGGTGACCGCAGTGTCTCACCGTCAAATTTGAGGGTATTACATAACTTCCTTTTACGTCCATTAAACCGTCTAAGTGCGCGCCAAAAAAGTCGGTTGTCGCAGTCGACTCCATCGTTCAGTTCGGATTGTAGCTGATGCTGATAGTCGTCAAAGGCAGCGCGTTGAGTTTTACGGAAGTGCCGTTTTCCCTCTATATGGACAATAAATATAATTACAGAAACCGGAGAAATAAAACGAAAAAAGAAATTGAATATAAAACCCCAAATCAATTGTTTTTTGTAATACATATATTCGAACTTTTTTATTTGGTTATTTGTTTGCAAATTTTGAATTAAATATTTTTTTCTTTAACTCAACAGTGTGCCAAGGCTAGGGTTTCCTTGTGGTTAATGTAAACCTTGATATCCTACAAAACGGTCCATCTGTCAACTCCCTGCAATCTAAACCAGTGTTTCCTTGAGAAATATTTAAATACAAGTCAGTGTTTCCGCGTGAGAAATGCTAATATAACCAGTATTACCACGTGAGAGGTTTGAATACAAGCAAGCTATTCCGCGTGAGAAATGCTAATATAACCAGTATTACCACGTGAGAGGTTTAAATACAAGCAAGCTATTCCGCTGTAGAAATGTAAATCTAACCAGTGTTACCGCGTGAGAGGTTTGAATACATGTCAGTGTTTCCGTGTGAGAAATGTAAATATAACCAGTGTTACCACGTGAGAGGTTTGAATACAAGTCAGTGTTTCCGCGTGAGGAATGTAAATATAACCAGTGCTACCGCGTGAGAGGTTTGAGTACAAGTCATCATTTCCGTGTGAGAAATGTTAATATAACCAGTGTTACCGCGTGAGAGGTTTGAATACAATTTAGTGTTTCCGCGTGAGAAATGTTAATATAACCAGTATTACCACGTGAGAGGTTTGAATATAAGTAAGTGTTCCTGCGTAAGAAATTTAAATCTAACCAGTATTACCGCCTGAGAGTTCTCAATTCCAGACATTGTTTTCTGCGTGTGTTACCCAACACCATGACGGGTGCCTCGTGTGGTGAGTACTCACCCCTGCGGAGTACCGACTTTTGGTTCTTAGTCGGCGTTCAGAATGCCTTTTCTTCTTTTAAATGCATCTTCGGTTATTGTAGCTGCTGTTTTTGTATCGATTTTTGACAATGTAGTTCCTATTTTTGGTGTGTTGTACGCTGTGGTATGTTTTGTCTGCACGCGTTCAATGCTCAGATGAACGTCATTCATTTCATTACATTTTCAACACAAAACATTTATCAATTCATCAATTCGAACGTTTGTCTCTATATGTATCGCATTCATCGGCTATGTGCTACAAACCTCATATATCGAGTGATAAAAAGCTGTTATCTGAACATTCGACTTTATTTCCAAAAGAAAGCGTTGAAGAAAACTGGAATACTACCTGTGAGGACTGATATGCTGAGAGAAGGTACTCCTTCGAGTGCCACTGACTTTGTATGGATATATAGAAGCGGCTCACATGTGATAGTAAGTAAATATCTGTTTTCTTCAAACGTATGATCGATAGCCACGGCGTGAGAGTAGATGCAGTTTTTGTTTACCCGTGTATGTTCAGGGAGAGAGCAGAACTGCTGTAGCCCGCTATACACGTTATCAGAAGAGGTAACTAATGTCGGGTTAACATGCGGCGGCGGGGATTCTCTTTTGTGTGTTTTGCTTTTAGAGGTATGTTACTTCTGAGGAAAGGGAAATTTACGAAAGCGTAACATTAACGTTACGTTTGTCATAAGGATTGTTAAACTATGTTTAAGTAATACCTCTGTAGGTTGGAGATTGAGAAAAGATTATACCTGTTTATACCCACTGCCTGTTGTAAGAGGCAACTTATATGGAAAATCACTGCAGAATCGGAGATTTGCTTTTGTGCCTTTTACTAGGAGACACCAAAGTGACCGATATAAATGTTTTGGTCTGTCTCCAACTTGTTTATTCCTAGCGCCTTGCTCGGTAATACCTCACTTTTGGGTTCTGTCCCCGGATAGGGATATACTGAAGTCCTATAAATGGTAGTTGTTATTCCACTCTTAACGTTCATTGTAACGACAACAAATGGTTTACCCGCCGTCAATATAATGTGACCGGTTGGAATGCTTTACTTGGTTCGGCATGGAATTTCAGTAAGGTAGTACTACAAGGTCGGCACACATATACACACATGGAAACACGTCCTTATATGACCTAAGCTGTTAATAGGATGTTTAACCCTATAAAATAAATAATGTTTAGGCGACCATATACATTTCTTTTGTATGGCCATACTGTGCAGAAACGCCAAGGCATAAGGCTGAAGAAGAGCAGTATTTGGTATCTTTACAATACTCTTTTAATGAATATAAACAGAGCACAACACGCAGGCAACATAATAATAGTTTTCCTTTTAATCTTTTGACCCAAGTTAAAGCATGCACTTTTTAATTTGTCCAACCAATATAATGCTTTTATTTAAATGTTATCCATCTTTCTTAAGGACACTACAAATATAGACATACATGTACCATTGAAATGTCTTAGCACTTGTGTGAGCGCTTGATACGAAGCACTTGTGATGAAATCATGGCCCTACAGCCTGTCACGATACAAATGTGTGAGAATTGGGATAAATACATCTCAAGGTTCAACTACTTCCACTTCAGCTGAGTATCGGTAGACCACAGTTTGATATCAGCGGTATGCTCGCCTCTCTTGTAAGCATACACATATGTGTATGTTCAAGTATTTGGTTTCAGGATGCAGCATTACTTATTGCAGTTGTCATTGATTCCCATAAACCATCTTTGCGCTTAAAGAAGCAAAACCGAGCATTACCAATAATGGTGAAGTGCTAGCTCAGTTAGGACGGCCATCTTGTTTATTTGGGGTTTAACGTCCTCGTAACAGCTAAGGTCATATGAGGACAGGTACCTAGGGAGACACAACAGCCAGGGTCATATGAGGACGGGTACCTAGGGAGACACAACAGATAGAGTCATATGAGGACGGGTACCTAGGGAGACACAACAGATAGAGTCATATGAGGACAGGTACCTAGGGAGACACAACAGCCAGGGTCATATGAACACGGGTCCCTAGGGAGACAATGCCAAAAGGGCAGAGTAGATAGGAGGAGGAAAGAAAAGCTAGATCCCATGTGTTAAAATGGGGGTGCAGATTAAGTCTGGTTTATTTAATGTCAACTAAGCAGAAGTTACCAAATAAATCCCCGATTCTGCAGGTGTGGGGGCCATATTAGTCGAACCTTACGACACTCAGTGGGATACAGCAGACCTATTATTCCCCGAACTTACACAAGGTCAGGAAGGGATCGTAGTCCAGAGGTTCTACGTCCGAATCCTGATCAACTGTATTTTACATGTTTTATCCAAAAAAGGAAGAGAATTAATGGGTTATACCAAGTGTGTCTTCAGGGTCGAACAATTCGTTGTATTAGGGGAGATTGGAAATTGACTGCAAATATATAAAATCGAACTACCGAATATCGGGGCGAGAGGGGGAGTGGTGCGCTAAGCACGAGCAGCAGAAAAACAGTATGAGTGGTTGTTAACGCATCAATCCGAGCATTTTATGAGATATTCGCGGCAAGGGTTCGTGTTGATACGCAGTTAGTGGTATGTTGTATGTTATTGTTGATGGACGATTATACATAGCAGAATTTACTGTGTCAAATATTGTCAATGCAAAACATTAACAAAACTCAAAAAGCCTGCCACAGTTATAACCTTCATGCGAATTTTAGCAACACAACTGACTAAACGTTACGCTTGATCGAAGAAACCTACTACGGTATACTTTGTAATTTAGCCTGAGGGAAAGGCGAACTCCTCCAACACAAATAATATATATATACGTCCGGATGTCTGCAGGAAGTTGTGTCCACGTGAAATACGAGCAACGATACACCTCACACACATGTGTATCACACTGACATCTTCGACTCGAGACTACTACGCCATATACTGTGTCCTGTACTTACGAGAAGACAGTCACGATCGAGGCATTAAATAGTAAACAATAATGGGTGATCTGTATAGAAATTATTTCGCGTTTTCAAAGAATTTGATTTGCTCCGAATCGTATGTACTATCAGTGACGAATCCGAGTTTTCCAAAAGGAAGGGTCCAATTTGTCCAAAGAGAGTAGAATTCTTGCAGAATAGAATCCACGAAATGTTATTTTATATACAAAATGCCACGAACGGTGAGGATTCCCTGCTTCTACTGTTATACATATAAAAATCACGTTTATATTTTATCGGTTAGTTACATTTTTGTTGTTTCGTTTATAAAATGAAATACCTGATACGTTTTCGAATCGAAAGAAATGTTTAGTTTTCGATTCCACACATGGACACCCTCTTACGTTGCTGGGTAGTTGCTAAGCAATGAATTGACTTCGGTTGTTATATTTTAAGTTTTTCTTTCCAACATATGGAGTTACGGGTATTGAATTTCTTACAAACAGAACGTTGTCGTGTCTGTTGGTTTTTGTATTGTGATCGGATTGACAACTATATAAAAGTGACATGAGCACGCTTTTGTCAAATATGATAAAATACGAAAAACACTCGACCCATTTTTTCATTCAATAACTCGATGGGTGTACATGAAATAGAAAGTGTGTTTATAATGTCACTAAAACTCTACATCTGTAATACTGCATTATACGTAAATACAAATACTTGCATATAAATAAAATATATTTATCAACATGTACCGTACCAGTAGTGGTAACACCTATATTGGTTTCATGAAGTATATAATGCCGAAAGACAAGTACAGCCATTAAGGGAGAGGTGTGGTTGGCTTGCGTCAGTGAACTAGTCGTGCAATATTATGTAGGAATTGACAATACGTTTGTAGTATATTCCACATACAGAAATAACGGTTAAATGTAAAGCAGGTGTAGAACAATACAAGTACATGTATATGATAGCCAACTCACAACACTAGAAACATTTTAAACAGACAACATGGTCCCGAACTTCAGCCCTTCTAGTGTACCGGTAAAGTAGCAGGGGAAGTGTCGGTAAAGGACACCAGACAATATATACTTATAAGATGTTTCTCAGTCTTAATCCTGTCTTTCTCTGAATACTAGCATTAATGATATCAGAGAAGTGTAAAGAACCAGAAACTGGCTTACCTTGTGCAGAGACAATCCCGTGCTTTTCCTTTCACTGTTATACTGCACTCGGGGTTTCCCGAAATAATCTGTTTTATATATAGATGCACTAACATTGTAGCATTATATATCTATCTAGCGTCACAACCACCGCAGGGGACAGTAACCATTAAACACAATATACACGAGGAGGTCTGTCATCACCACCAAAGTACGTAGCTGCGTCGGTTTGCCCGATAGGTTGATACTTAGGAAATTCTATGTAGTAAACCGATGACATATAATACTAAAAATATAAATCGATAAGAGAATGATCTATATTTTCCGCAGCTACGGTGGTGATGGTGGTGGTGGTGGTGTGGTGATGGTGGTGGTGGTGGTGGTGATGGTGGTGGTGTTGTGGTGGTGGTGTGGTGGTGTGGTGGTGGTGGTGGTGTGGTGATGGTGGTGGTGGTGGTGGTGGTGTTGATGGTGGGGGTGGTGGTGGTGGTGGTGGTGGTAGTGGTGGTGGTGGTGGTGGTGATGATGGTGGTGGTGGTGGTG
>JAUMHH010000009.1:72404-85326 GCA_032359455.1 Chlamys rubida
CCACCAGATACAGTAGCCATTTGAGCGATCTCAAATGCATAAAGACTTAAGTGAGTGTAAAGAATGTGTACGTGACTCGGGAGGTGTCCCCCTATAGCTAGCAGGTATGGAGACGTGACTAACAGGGGGACTACATCTGCAGGTACAAAGATACAGACTCACTTCAGACAATAAATCTATAATGTAGACTATATATATATACACAATATACTTTTATGACAAAATATATATACATAACTGAATTGGGGGTAAAAATTCCCCAAGAATTTAATGCCTAAATCTGAAACATGACCAGCCCCAAAAAACAAAAACCAAAAAAAACCCATCCCTGATGTATATAGGTAAGCTGTGAGCCAGCTACCCCAACCTGAATCAGGGAGGTAGGTTTACCCTTTGCTCAAGACCAGCAGGCGAGTGTTGTCTCACTAATCAAAAGCCAAGAAAATATCTGAAATAAGTCGCACACAAAAATAACCCACAAAATATTATTTGTAGATGTATATTACATCTCATTGTCGTTTAGTCAGAAAATAAACACAAAGCAGAAATACATAACCATATCTAAAACATACATCAATAATAGTCATACAGAACAACAGAAATAGTATATATAATACATGACAAAAAAAAAATAAAAAAAAAAAGGAAACCTTTTAAGCATTGGACAATATACATATATAAAATGGAGGCAGAGAGGGGCGGTGGTGGGTGCAACAAAATTAAAACTGCCAAACTGACCAACGCTGGTGTAAACAATGACCACTATCGACAATTAGTTGAGGGCCCCCTAGGCCTAATTTCTACAGGTCAGTATGGTCACGTGATTGCGACCGCGCCCGTTGGGCGCGTTATTTGAATAGATTTTTGTCTTGTTTAAACCTCAAATTAGAATAATCAAAATTACATTTTATACACAACAAAACAAAACAAATTATAGTTCAAGGAAATTTATTAAGGTTCGAAACTAGTGACTTGTTCAGTTATAAAAATGTGAAGATTTATTTTTTTGGCATTCTCGGGGGCTGCTCATAAGTAATTAAAACTATTCAACATAATATGACCTAAAACAAACAAAGTACTTAACATACAAAATACATTTTAATACTAACTCATCAAGCGATCTCGACACGAGGCAGGCGACCCTGCTGTGTAAGACATGTAGCCGAGCGAGCGATCCCACTAGGCGTGTGAATACATCAGCAAGTCTGAGCGTAAGTACATGGCTCAGGAGGTATCCCCACTCGCAGGTATTTAAGGCAATACGTGACTCACAGGGGGCTACGTCTGCAGGTACAAAGACTCACTCTTGTACAGACAAAAGAGGTGGAGTAGTCCACCAGATACAGTAGCCATTTGAGCGATCTCAAATGCATAAAGACTTAAGTGAGTGTAAAGAATGTGTACGTGACTCGGGAGGTGTCCCCCTATAGCTAGCAGGTATGGAGACGTGACTAACAGGGGGACTACATCTGCAGGTACAAAGATACAGACTCACTTCAGACAATAAATCTATAATGTAGACTATATATATATACACAATATACATTTATGACAAAATATATATACATAACTGAATTGGGGGTAAAAAATCCCCAGGAATTTAATGCCAAAAAAGAATACAGTGTTTTGAAAAAAAACCCATGATATACCAGCATGTATTGACACAAATGAAAAATTAACAAATTAGCGAAAATTTCCCACTTGATACATTAAGCTAACATAGCAAATTTTATGCAATTACAATAGGTAAAAACACCATCTTTACCAGGAATATTGAGTTTTATGCATTATGTTCATGAAGTTATCTAAATAACTCTGCAATGTCTATGATTTCTTATCAATGCATTTCATGTTTTTATTCCAAAGATAAAAACAGCAATGGTGCATAAAGTTTTCAGCAGTCATGTAGGACAGTTGGTCTTTTATTCTTTTGAGTCCAGCATTTGCCTGTTCATTGATCTGACTGTTCAGACCTTTCAGCATTGGATACATGTCAAGACAATATCCACAGCTACAACCTATCGAAATATATAATGCATACATGTATGTAGTACCATATTAGAGATTATTGTTAATCATATCATAAAAAAATATATGATTTTTTTTTAAACCAGTGCTGTAAAATCTGTCTAAACCCTTACTAAAATGGATCACTAAAACATTTTAGATACCTTTTTAGTGTTTCAATATGAGTACACAAAATTCCTGTATAAACAGATCAAAATCTTGGTATAGTCCCAAAGGGGTGCAACTTAGACAGGTTACATCCGTGTCTTATAGCCACATTTTCTAATTACATTGTACTATAAAATTGTCATATTATTGAAAACGTTTTTCCACATTCGGACAAGCCATGTGAGAGATACCCAACTTTTGGATGTTTTCAGGAGGAGCCAATCGAATTTAGGAAAGTGGACGGGTATGCATTTTAATGAATGCAGACCTTTTTATAACACATCATGTCTAATGCTACGACAACCTGTAGGAAGACTATTCAACAACTTACCAGTATGATTATCCCAATGAAGTCTATCTACCAAAAATATGGTATTCCTGAAGAAACCGGGATCTCGATTCAAGCAGTATGCATGTAATGCACATGCATTATCATAAATCACCATTTTTGGAGCTGAAAATAAATGATAGAAGATAAAAATAGAGTAACATTTTTGAACCACCAAATAAATGCCCAATTGGTTGTTATTTAAGTTATGACTATCACTAGAAGTTGGCATATTAAAAATCTTACTCACTGAAAAGAAAATGAATTTATATCCTATTATAAAAAATGTACATCTTGATATTAAACAAACTTACAGTCAGTGTTGCATGCAACACTCGTCCCCTAATGCCATCAGTATTTTTGAAGCAACTTAGACCTTGAGTGAGAGTGACAAGCCTTAAAATGTCAGAAAAAGTCGTTTGAAGCATTTGACATATTTGACCCCTGTGACCTTGAAAGTAGGTCAAGGTCATTTTAGTTCTCAAACTTTGTCGGGCTCCTACCAACAAAGCTTTCAGCCAAATATCATGACTCTAGGCCTGTCCGTTCTTCAGAAGAAGTTGTTTAAAGGGCAGATGAGCTAAAAAGGAAGCAAATGGAAATGATCTGAATATAAGGTTTTTGATTACCTGTTTTAAACCTTGTCCTCAAAATTGTGAATGGAACATTTGGTGACTCCATAGTCTGCATGACCTGAAGACCATAGCATATCCCTTGAAAAAAAAATCAACTTGTTGTATAATTGTGAATAAACAAGGATATATCAATGACAAGAAGAGAAGATTTTCAGTGATTTTTAATCTTTGTTCAAACAGAAGGATTACATAATATTTTACTTGAAATTCTTTCTGTTAGTTAAAACTAATTTCATATGCATAATAAACATAGATCCAAGTAAACTAATACCCTCCCCCACTGGCCCTACCTGAGCCCCTTAAATGTTCCCATTCCAAACCCTCAATGCAGAAAATAAATACATGTACATGGTGCACAACTTCAAACAAGTATTTGATAATGTGTGTAAATTCACAACTAATTCACATCCACTTCAACGGTTCAATTTTAATTGAAAGTAATCAATTTATTTTCTGTTGACATGTGTTTTTCAACCTGTATTTCACAGATGTTATGCATGTCACATATGGTTTTGTGTGTGAAACACATGTGAATTGCATGTGTGACACATGTGAAACATGTCGGAAATCATGCCAGTGTCACCTGCATAAAACATGTGTGACAAATGTGTTTTATTGCATGTGTGTTACATGTGTGTCATTATTAGTCTAGTATATAACAATGTTAATTCGTCAAAACATACCATGTGGACAGAAAACTGTAAACACTCCTGGAAGCAAAGATGGATGACCTTTGTACTTTTTCTGACAAGAAGTGTCATTCTTTTTTTCATCCATACCATAATGCCCTCGTGGTCGAGAAGTTGTTAAAGAAGGAAAGAATGACATTTCTGCGTCCTCTACAGCATATGAAGAGTCATCAATTATGTCACAATTGTCAAATGGGTATATAGCAAGTTCCCACAACTCGTCTAACAAAGGTCGCAATTCTGCTGGAGCTGAACTTCCACATGAATTTTCAAGCAAAGTGAAAATAATAGGAATGTTATTGTGGAGACTCTGCCACATGACAGGATCACATTTGACATCTACACCTTTTACAAGGCTTTGGATTAATTTTTCAACCTCTTCAGAGGGATGAATATATCCACATACTGGAGACTTAGAAGCTAGTGATGTTATGAAATTTGAAAACATATTAGGTAGCTTTACGGTTCCATTGTCAATGGACTTCATAAAAAGACATAATGTAGGATAGGAGTCCAAATAACGCATGAGTTCTTTCTTTTCTTCCATATTCAAGACAGAAGTTTGTTTTCCTCGATAAAAAACACCTCCCGTAGCATATCTCTGCAATAGTTTTCTTGTCTTTTCCTCCTGAATAAATACTCTGTCTCTGAAACTATAAACAATATTGAACATAATCAATCAAGCCTTTAAAGAATCATGTAATTCGTTGTAAAAAAAGTAGAATCATATGAAACCTTTATATTTATATTATAAAAAAAAAGTCATGTACATGAATAAGTTGGGTATGACACCACAAACCTAAAAGGTCACTTACATCCAACAAAGAAGAAATAGGTTCTTTATCCTCTTAAATATGAAGTATCGTTTTAAGCAAGAGCATAAAATTGTGTCAAGTCAATCTTAAGTCCACAAAGGCTGTTAAACAGACAATGAACTGTGCTTGTTTATTCTGTTCAAATATTTCATGAGTAAATCAATTCATTAAAATTTTGATCGAAATGGAACAATGTTGGTTATTTTGCCTCCTAAACATACCCTGACTTCTTTTTTAATGGGGTTTTTGTAGACATTTCAGTATCCTTCCAAGACCACATGCGACGTTGGAATGACAAGGATGTACCATCACATATGATTACTTCAGGACCATCTCCTGGGCAATCTGGACATGAAAAACCATTCTCAAAATCAATGTCGAGTAATTTGAAAAAAGACAGCCAAGCACTCCTCAGTTTGTGGTATGAAAAGCATTCCGGAATCTTTTTATTTCCATAGTCATCGTGGTCCACCACAAAGGCTGAGTAAAACGTATACAGAGGGCGTCTACAAAAAAAAACAAAAAAAACCCCATTGTATGTTGCTCAATACATTTGTTGTGTACTTAGGTTCTTTTACCTTTTTATTCTTTTATGTCATGTTGTCCTTTTTCACCCAAGTAGTCTTTTTGTCTGAAACTGTCCAAGCATGCCCAAAACCAACAAGTACTAATTGTAATGGGGGACCATTACAGATGTCCCCCAAACTGCCCCCATAGTCGCAAAGATGCATCAGAAAAGGATCACAATGGCATAAAACACCTACATACCGGTACTAAATTTGTGTGAAATCGAACAATATCTGAATTTTGACCAATCTGAAGCCTCCATGTGGCTGGTATGGGGAGTGAAAAAATGTGTATCTTTATTCTGCAGATTTTAATTTTTGCTATCTGAAATTGAGCACAAAAATAAGATTATAACAAAAATTACTTGTTATATGGTATTGAAAATTCAGAACTCCAAAAGAAGTGAATTTTCCTGACAGCAATCTGAAAATAAAACTCTTTTAAACTGTTAAATCATACCTCCCTAGGAGAAAGCTGTGCATATAAGAACGAAGGATGTCATATCCAACCAGGTAGCTTCCCATATTTAAAAAGCAGTGGTCTTGACCATCAAAAAGTGTCACTGAGTCACAATCCAAACATGGTCGATAATATACTACAACAAATAAAAAGTTTATACAATATCTAGACTCTAAAAAAAACCTGTTGCAAAGTTTGTCATGCTAATTGTGGTAATTATGTAAGGTGGTAGTGAGCTGCTATTTGAAAAAATGTTGTTTAAATGTTTTCCTCAAAACTTTTATAATCTGATGCATTGTAAATCATGGACAAATGATATTCAAAACTATATGCTACCATTAGAACATTGTTTTAGGCAAGTAATTCAATAATCACTGATGTTTTATTTTGCTGCACTTAAAATACTTGAACTTATTTGCCACTACTTATCAACTGTACCTGCTTGTTACCTAAAAATATTTCAAAAAGTTATAGTTATAAAATATACTTGTACAGCGACAATTTTTTTTTTAAAAATACTAGTATATATACTTCAACTAAGGCACATTAAAAAAATAATTTTACTACCTGTTCCATTTCCAAGAAAGGTGTTAGTAACAACTGTAACATTGCTGCCAGCTATCCATTTGTTTTCAATAGGATCATCAGTGTCTAATCTACCACAACAATGTTTGCATACTGTATTGTTTGGTAAAAAGACTAAGTTTTCTCCATATCTCTGTATATTCTGGACAATTCCTGAGCTGAACACTCTTGTTAAGGATTCGGTAGGTCCAAATGGGATTTTCTCAAATGAGTGGCAAGTGATCCTTGTGTTGGAAGAATTTGGAGATGTATCATTTTCTGAATGATAAAAGTCTACCAATTCTTGAAGAACAGGCAGATAATTGTCATCATCAATAGTATTCTCAGATAAGTGTTTCAACTTTTTCACATGGTCACAGTGATTTTTTTCACAGCAAAAGCAGAAATATTTCTTTCTGACTACAGATACAAGACCATGAGTTTTCGAAGTAGAACTCCAAATTCGCACCACTGGAACTAATCCCATTCGTGTTGCCTCTTCAGCCTACAAAAATTAATAAACATTTCAATAGGTTTTATGAAATGAAATAGTTTATGTTGATTATTTGGATCCATAGTAAGGTTTACATGCGTTTTTTGTCACAGGTTATGACATGATTTGGGTATGACAGTAGTCCAAGATCAACATTTGAAAATTTGAGAACATGTATATATGCAGAAGAAACTATATATTCCTTTTAAACAATGATATTCAACTTTACATTTTTTTTACCTCCTCTGAAAAAAATAGATAGATAAGGAGAAATGCCATACAGGCAATCCCAACTACAACATTCAATAAAAGTATACCAAGAGGTCACTTCAAAGTCTTTAAAAACGCAAGAGCCTACTTAGAAGAAGGTTCTGGAATGCCCCAAAATAAAGTATGATGTATCCATCTTAAAATAACAATACCAAACCATTACAAGACAAGACATACCATTGATCTAAAAAAAATGACAGTCACAAGTAAAAATGAGGCAGGGATGAACCAGTTTTGTGTTCAAACAGCCTTTACCATTTTCTTTAAATAAAAATGATAAAACTTAAACATGCTTGCCCTATTTGCATAGAAAAATACGGATATACAAAAAAAGTTGCAATTTGTCCGTATCTTTTCCTTGAATTTAATGACCACAAGCTAAAGTTTTGTTTTGCCACTAATTTTAAATAATTAAATGAAAAAATATACATGTGTATTTCGCACATTCCAACAAAATTATCTTCTCGCAGACCTGAACACTGTGCCTTGCACATGCTAAATGCAACAAACTTGTACAACAACACAATCAACAATGGCAGAATGTGCAAAGCAAAGAGGTTGCCTATGAGAAATAACATTTAATTGTTGCTTTTCAATCACCATAGAGTGGTGCTGTGAATGGATTTCTGTTATTATCATCACTAACAGGTCAATGTTGAAATGAAAACCATTGAAAAATTTGTTTCTTGAACTCTTGCATTGCAATGCCCCATAAGGGGTAATTCATTTGAATTTTGGTTTGAGGATATAATAATGTCATTGTTCACAGATATTTCATTGCATGCACATCGTTTTTGTTTATAGTGGTGCATTTTAACTGTTTACCGCATGTTGTAAACACTAATGCACTAATGTTTGAAGATCGTAAACATCTTTAATCCTTAATTTATAGACTTTATTTAAAGACACTAGATATCATATATGATTACTTACATGATTAAAAATAAGTGTTAGCATTTTTGTGAATTTTTCTATTTTATACTTTTCTGTAATAACGGAGGGCAAGGAACTTTTAAGTACACTTAAACATTTAAAATAATGTATGATAAAAGTTATGTATTTCTTGAAATTTTCCTGGTTATGCTTTATTAGAACATGTAGAATGTTTTCAAAAAGCACATATACATTGGGTATTACCCGATTTATTTTGTCACTGATTGAAATTTAGATTTGACCATTATTTCATTAGTGTTACTGTTATTTGGCAGTAAATGGTATGTCAAAGTCAAGAAATGCATTTTCTACAAGGTAGTCTGACTACAGTGTAGGTATACCATGAATAAAATGAGATTGATTTCATGCTAAATCCAATTTTTTTCACAGTGACAAAATAATATGAGCAGAACTTTTAATAGCAACACTTAAAAAGGGTGATTGTTTTTGGTATGTAATGTATAATACTCACTTCTACACTGCCAGCTGTGTAACCATGTTCTACCTCTGAAAGCACATAAAAAAAAATTATTATTGTTATCTGTGCTGTATTTCATTATGTGCAATTTTAAATTTATTAAGCACAATAATGAGTAGTAGAGTCTAACTAAAGACACCTTACCGTCAGAAAACTTTTCGACTTTTCTAAAAAAATAATATGGATATGAGTTGACTGTTGTAATGATTTGTTCATGTTGTATAATGGTAAAGAGGTGCTCTGATAATGTCTTAGTCACCTTCAAAATGGACAGCAAAGTAATCTGCAGGGCTGCACTGATGTAAATTATCATACTGTTCATAGATAAATGAACAAACTCGTCTGTGGAAGCATGGTGGGTACTGAGCCATAAAGTCTGAAAAAGATCGATGAGAAAACAATCTCAACATTAGCAATTTATTTTTGGCACTTTATTCTTTCAAAAAAGCTATTATTCCCATAAACAGTATCTACAGACATTTCCAGGTTTCAGCATATACTAGAAACCTTGAAATACAGAAAAGCCATCTACACACAATTGAAAAAACATTCTGTCAGAAATACATATACATGAAATCATATCCTATCAATATAAACTTTCAATGATGATAAATATATATACATGTAATTTTTATGAAATGTAATTTGTATTTTTTCAGCAATAAAATTGCTATCCAGAGTCATTTTCTCAAAAACAAAACAATATATTAACACAAAGTCCTTTTACCTTCTGACAGTGGCAATGGCTATCAAGTACAAACGTAGCAACTTTTTGGTAAAGTTTTATGTAAAGATATAATAATAATAATTAATTTACCATTAAAAGAGGCACAACTCCAACTTGATGAGGACAATATTTCCTTTGACCAAATTGGTTGACAACTGCAGGTACACAGCCACTTTGCATCTTCCCCTTGAAAATTCACAGCCTTGCGTTGTAACAAAACATAACGATCTCTCTGAAAAGTTTCAAATCCAGCAAACAGTCAAGTTAACATCAACAGGTGCCAAAATAAAATCATTCATATATGAATAAGAATGAATCACCAAAAAATGCATCTGTAAAATAACTTCTGAATGCAGTCTTCATTTTTCATGCTTTTTTCAAAATTATCGCATATAAAATGTTAATCAGCTCAGTATTTACCAATATTCACGCTGAAAGTTGTTTAATTGACAGAAGTGAATAAGACAAGATGACTGTTACAAAATTATAATAACTATATATAGTCCATTGGGTGGCTCTAAGAATAGGGGAATTAATGCATAAATATACAATACAGAGTCATTGTAAGAAAATATAAATATTTCTTTGGGCAAGCTTTAAAAACATCAGTAAAAGCATACTTTAGTTAGCCTTTAAAGCATGTTTATATATTTTCCAACAATTACTGTGTATTGTTTTTATCCTGCAACTATAAAATTGTTACATTTGAGGGTAATAATGAATTAAAATTATGCTTAAAATAATATCCATCTGTTTCGAAAACACAGGAATCATCACAAGGTGTTGGTATGTTTACTACAGTCGTCACACTTTTTATCACAAAAAGGTACAAGGAGACTTTTATATGTCAGCGACTGAATATCACTCAAGTTTAATCTATCCATGTTATTTAGACCGGAAATTGCTTGATTGTAGGATACAAAGAATGAAGATGATTCAAATATGTCTGATTATGCTTCCATTAACACTGGTCATTCAATACATATCTTTTCACAATTTGCCGTTGAAATTCACATGAACAACCCCCCCCCCCCAAAAAAAACATTAACCCAAATAGTACATTTTACACAAAATTCAAACTAGACAGGTCTTATCAACATAATAGCCACCTTTCTTTTGTCATTAAATTGAATGCTACCTTAAAAAGTATAATAAAAATTTAAATCTAAATTAATTGTCAAGGAATTCTATAAGGATATATATATATAGTGATCAGTATTTTTCCAAATTTAGTATCTGAAGTTTGCCAAAATTTTCAAGAAAATCATGGATAGACATGACAAAATGATAGTTCAATTATGGGTCAGATGCATTAATACAAACCTTCAAATGTGCTTTAGTAAAATCAAAATCAGGTAGGACCATGAACAAACCCAAACCATCAGAAATGGACACAGTCTGTGTACCTAAAATTAAAAACAAAAATAAGAAAAAGAATCTCAGAATATTCCCTTTTTTTGTTCACAATTACAAATGCAAATTGTTGTAAGCATTTATCTTTCCTGACGATTCATGCTTGTATCTGATTGTGATTGGTGTTGATTGAACATCAGCAAATTTGAGTGTTTTCACTGGTAGTGGGAACATCGTGTGTTTTGGTATTGATCTGAATATTAAAAATCCCTGAACTAACACCATTAGAACATGCAACTTTAGAGAAGTATGTATAAAATTGTAGTTGCCATGTAAATGACTTTTCTTCTTTTCAAGATTCTGGATCTTGACAAAAGTTGTGGATCATCCAGTCGAGCTTGAAAAGTAATACAAGTTTTATTATTATGAAAAATTAGGAAAAAACAGTATCATTACCTCCTTTGCACAGAAAATTCAGATAAAGTTGGTCTTTGTTTAAAAAAACTTCTCTCTGGATATCCTGAAAAGAAAATCACAGACACATGAAATACATAAATTGGCAGAAAACATCGCTTTTCAAACAAGAGGCCCAATAGGCCTGCATCGCTCACCTGGTATTAATCTCACAATGGTAACCTTAAAAGTGGACTAAAATAAAGCTACAGGCAAAATATCAGTGTCTTGACTTAAGACATTCAGAAGAACCTGTGAAACAATTTAAACACATTTGATCTCTTAGACTTTGAAAGTCAAAACACTGACATTAAATTTAACAAACTTTATAGCCTTCATCCCAGAATGCAACTCGTCAAATATCACCACCCTAATGGCCCTATACCTTTTGTTTACCGGGATGACTTTTAAGATTAATGCACTGTGGACCAGATGTGACCTTGAAAGTGTGTCAAGGTCATTCACATGAACAACAATCACCCTGGACGCGTTAGTTATTCAGAAGAAGTCGTAGTTTTAGTGTTTTTAAGACAAATAACCCCTGTGACCTTGAATATGGGTGAAGGTCATTCATTTGAACAAGCTTTATATCCCTTCATGCCAATATCCTTCTGGCCAAATATCATCACCCTGAACCTTTTGATTATACAATAGAAGTCGTTTAAAGGTTTTTAAGACAATTGACTCCTGTGACTTTGAATATGAGCGAACGTCAGTCATTTGAAAAACTTTGTAGTGCTTCATCCCAGCATGTTAATAGCCAAATATCATCATCCTGGGCCTTTTGGTTATTCAGAAGAAGTTATTTAAAGATTTCAACATATTTGACCCCTATGACCTTGAATATAGGCGAATGTCATTCATTTTGACAAATTTGGTAGCCCTTCATCCCAGCACAATACTGGTCAAATATCAGCACCCTAGGCCTCTTGGTTATTTAGAAGTTGTTTAAAAGTTTCTACATATTTGACCCCTGTGACCTTGAATATATGGGAAGGTCATTCATTTGAACAAACTTGGTAGCCCTTCATCCCAGCATGCTACTGGCCAACTATCATTAGCCTTGGCCTCTTGGTTATTCAGAAGAAGTTGTTTAAGTAAAAAGTTGATGACGGACGGATGCAGCACCATGGCATAAGCTAACAAAAGGTACAATTGCATCCACATATAGTTTAAATGTACCCTTGTGACAAAACAAGATCTAGATTCAATGCTCTAAGGGACATATCTAGGGACATCATGCAATGTCAAACAAGCAGTTCAAACTCAGAAAATCATAATCAAGTTTATTGTTCTCTATAATGGGGAGGTGTATTGTTGACACTACCTTATACATTGTACCTGCTTTCCTTGATATATCCTAATATGGCATCCTAACATCAGTTTAAGTACAACCTGTGGTAACACAGCCATAAATCTATACCAACACTATAAATTAGGACATCCAATTTCACAATTTTGTTTTAATACTTACTTTATGTCATTGACAATTTTTTTTATTCTGTACTTTCATGTTGTACATGTATAAAAAAATAAATAATTCATGTTGGCAGGAATTTATGTTCATTTTACCACAAGTACGTTCCTCATTTCTTAATTATAATTACCGTTTCAGGTGCAACTACATGTACATCAGGTATACTTCCAGATTGTTGACATGATGCGCTGATGGAATCTATATCTGGTACATGTATGTTGGCTGGATTGTTATCAAAATTATTTGTCAAGTTTTCAGAAATCGGTGGAGGAAAGGTGACTGACTGTGATGTTGATGGTTCTGCTAATGCTGTTGTTCCAGGTGGTGACGCAGTTTCCTCCGTTGTCTTGTTGACTGCTGTAACGGTAACCATGAAATTATATTGCACATATTGGATAAAACAATTACATGAGACAAGTGGCCTTATACATATATTATAGAGAGATAAGACCATGAAGAATTATAGAGGGCTAGAATGATTTGTGGTCTTATAGATATATTATAGA
>JAUMHH010000009.1:85426-120023 GCA_032359455.1 Chlamys rubida
TGTACTAGACTCCCAACAATGTGTTGTACTGACGAGAGTCAGGTATGTACTAGACTCCCAACAATGTGTTGTACTGATGACACCCAACAATGTGTTGTAATGACGAGAGTCAGGTATGTACTAGACTCCCAACAATGTGTTGTACTGACGAGAGTCAGGTATGTACTAGACTCCCAACAATGTGTTGTACTGATGACACCCAACAATGTGTTGTAATGACGAGAGTCAGGTATGTACTAGACTCCCAACAATGTGTTGTACTGACGAGAGTCAGGTATGTACTAGACTCCCAACAATGTGTTGTACTGACGACTCCCAACAATGTGTTGTACTGACGACAGTGTCAGGTTAACACAAAAACATTCAATACATATGGAAATTTCACAAAACATTAACTTTTTGTCTGCACACATTTTTTGATGTTCAAATTTCACACATCACACCCACTGAAAAATTCATTACCATATGTCTACTGTGTAAATGTCAACAAAGCTGTGAAAAAACTAGACTCCATGAAAACCACCCCAATTTTGGCAATTATTTTTGGTTATTTATAGGGGAACAAAGGGTGTAGGGGGTGCTCTGTACGGCGTTCATTACGTGTATAATTACCAGATTAGGGAGGCCAGATATACACTACTACACCTATTAAATATTAACTCCCTCCATCGGCCATGAATAATTGAACCCGGCGATGCTACACAACAAAGAGTCCATGTCGCACCAAGTTGCACTGTATGCCTAACCTATGGATTCTAACACACAGATGTACCAACATTGAACATGTTACCTATAGGTCTCAAAACACATAAACGTACCAATGTGACACTATCGGGCTTACCTATACCAAGCTTAGGGATTCACCTAACCTATGGATTCTAACACACAGATGTACCAACATTGAACTTAACATGTTACCTATAGGTCTATACATAAACGTACCAATGTGACACTATCTCGCTTACCTATACCAAGTTTAGGGATTCACCTAACCTATGGATTCTAACACACAGATGTACCAACATTGAACTTAGCATGTTACCTATAGGTCTATACATAAACGTACCAATGTGACACTATCTCGCTTACCTACACGAAGTTTAGGGATTCACCTAACCTATGGATTCTAACACATAGATGTACCAACATTGAACTTAACATGTTACCTATAGGTCTATACATAAACGTACCATTGTGACACTATCTCGCTTACCTATACCAAGTTTAGGGATTCACCTAACCTTTGGAGCCTCGCTGCACATACAGTGTAAATAGATAAGTAAGCAAGAACATTACACTTACCTATGGAGCCGTTAAAGACATCTATTAACATCTCTGGAACTATAACACAAAATACCAACATCTGATCACAAATAGATAAACCAACATTTCAGGAGCTATAACACAGTTACCAACATCTCTTGAGCAAACATATGTCAACCCAAATCTTTGGAGCACAAATATGTTAAACATCTCTGGAGCACAAATATGTTAAACATCTCTGGAGCACAAATATGTTAACAAACATCTCTGGGGTACAAATATGTTAACAATCATCTCTGGAGCACAAATATGTTAACAATCATCTCTGGAGCACAAATATGTTAACAAACATCTCTGGAGCACAAATATGTTAACAAACATCTCTGGAGCACAAATATGTTAACAATCATCTCTGGAGCACAAATATTTTAACAAACATCTCTGGAGCACAAATATATAAACAAACATCTCCGGAGGACAAATACATTAATCATCATCTCCGGAGAACAATTATGTAAACAAACATCTCTGGAGCACAAATACATAAACAAACATCTCCGGAGCACAAATATGTAAACCAACATCTCTGGAGCACAAATATATAAACCAACATATCTGGAGCACAAATATATAAACCAACATCTCTGGAGCACAAATATGTAAACCAACATCTCTGGAGCAGTCATACTCATTGGTACCAACTATAAAACTGTAAGCATCAACACTCGAGTCCAAACAACATTGAGTATATATATATCAAGGTTAAAATATCTGTTAACATCAGAACACAACACGTATGTTTGTTTGGGGTTTAACGTTCTCACAATAGCCAAGGTCATAGGAAGACGGTGTTTGCGGAAGATGGCACCACTCCAGGGCCAATTTGAAGTGCAATCCCGCCGAAATGACACAACACTCTGACAATATTACAGTGACAATAAACTAACCAGTCACACAAACACATATATGATTCACCTCTCAAGACCAAACCATACATAGACCAACATTAATAACAGTTCAACCTTTCGAGGGTAGACAATGTTGTATTGCTTTTCCTAAAATGTCTGTACCTTTTATTTATAACTGGCAGCAAGATGCAATGAACATCTTTTATGTTGTGTGATATCCCATCCTTAACGCGTCAAAATAAAACACAATTTTTGAGAGCTCCAGCAAGACAATTGTTAGTTTGTATACAAATTATAGGCACATGTAGGTAAACAATAATATACAAAATCACATCTATACACTACTGTTTATATCACACAGAACACAACACGTACAAGCTTGATATACATAAAGCCATATAAATAATCACAACACAAATTAAACTTCACAACAGGTGCAAATCATACACAATATTTTAGGAAACAGAGAAATTTTGAGCCGGCATTTGTTCTTTATACCCAGTGAGGATTTCTTCCGAGACATATTTAATATATGCTACATCATGTACCATCCCGTAGTTTATTTCTTGCGAGATTTAGTCCCATGTTTTCCCCTAACCCCACTTCTTTGGGACCCAGCAACTCAACTAATCCCCACCTGATAGTCTCGAGAAAAATAAGGGCGGAGTTTGAGGTCCCTACAGGTAGGGGCCTGGTGAGGGCCGATTATCTTATCGTGGGGAGATTTAGATGTTCCACATTTTCTTTACAAAGATACTGGGATGGCGGTAAAATTTTGTTGTAGGTATGATGACACAGAGATAAAATTTCCCGGTCCTTCACACGTTATCCAAGCTAAGACAAACACACAGGATTGTAAAGTAGGTAAACCTAGTACTTGATCAGGGCACCATCATATCAGTTGATCAAGTTTTCAGTAAAAACACTGATGTCATCCATCATAGATGTCTACACTTTTCTGCCACAACTTACACAATACGTGCGACAAATTAACAAATGAGATGGACGACACACTGGCATGATGGATGCCACTTGTTAACGAGGCAATTAACGACTTTATATTTGATATTTTTTCATAAAAACATTAATTGTTAAAAGTGAATTGCACTTGAATTCAATTTCCAATCCATGCATAAAGAGTGAGCTGCTTTGAATGCCAGCATGTATTGAGAACACAGGGCACTACACAACTTATCACTAGTAATGTCAACAAGTTTTTTTTAAATCAATTTATTTTTATTTAATTATACAGTACGAGTTAACAACCACTGAAGACTCCTTTTTATGTGTTTTTTTTTCTTTACAAGAAAATAATGTTTACAATGAGCAGAAAGACAAGAGACAGCAAGGCAGAGGATTAACACGAGGAGACAGAGGACAGGGAATAGGAAACCTGTCCTGTACACGAGCCAACACATATTTATACAGAAAAACACATTGTGCGACAATTCATTAAACCTGGTGATTATTGTTTCTGAGGATGGCGGCTCTGGAGAGAGGGCGATGAGCCGTGGAGCAGTGGTCAGTCAGGCGGAAATGTTTACAGGATTTAATTATACTGATTCATGAATCATACCTGGGCTGACGGCCATGGCTGACTCGGGGGCTGGCTCATGAGCTCCTGTGGCTGACTGGTTCTAACGAGAGGCTCTATAATGAGACAGTAATGACAAGGATGAAGGACGACTCAAGCTGTCTCACCTAACTGTAGCCTAGACCCAGCACGCGCCCCTCCCTCCCTCAAGGCCTTCTCTAATATACACCTATTGTACTCCAGATCTATTATAATCCGTCTATCCGATAGTGTACACTATTCTGTTTGTAATGGTTCAAGCTATCATATCTATTCTGGCTTGAAATATTTAAAACATTTCCATTTAATTCGGCCATACATTGATACTTTTCCAGTAAGCCCTTTAGGAACTACACTTTTTTGTAACACTTGTTACTGGATGTACCATAATAACCCTCCCCTACCATCAAGATATCGGTCTCCTCCTCAAAACTAACCCTCAGCATATATACAGTGTAGTTAGTGTCTAACCATGTTACCACTGAACAACCCTACAAGGTACAACTACACACATGGTTAAATCATTACTCCTATAACCCCATGACTTCCATGTGAAGACTTATTTGGGTATTTTAGATCTCCCCCTTAACCTTACAATGTACACAATCAAGGCTTGACTGCTATCACTAATGATTACCTGTCATATTATACACCCCTTGCTGGAGTCTTGTGTTACCTCCCCTGAAAACCTACTTGAGCCTAGATTCTGCCCACACAACCAGAGTATTTGCTGGGTCAGGCTACCAACCAATAATAGCCTAACAAGTGTTGAGCACAGCCACAGGAGCTAATCAGATTTCATCATCTATGTTACAAAAATAACCTTTTACAATCACCAAAAAACACACAATGTAATCACAACTTCATTTTGTGTTATCAAAAATCGTTTTTTTTGCTTCATTGGCAATTGATTAAAGTATTAAAATGGCATGCATGATGGAAGCTTTTAATATGAACAATTAAATTTTATGAGGCCTCTGGACAACTAGGCATTTATATATATATATACATATATATCTTTTTTGAAAGTGTTACTTGTCTATATTTGGAAAAAATCACATACGTGCAGACTGTACTGAAGGTTACTGTGCGTGTGCGTGTGTGTGTGTGTGTCCTAATACCTACCTGTCTGAAGGACACAGCTTGTATCGGGATAGGAACTAATGAATATGTATACCAACATGTCAGAAATATATAACTACAGGGTGAACTTTGTCTTACCTGACAATGAGGGTAGGGTAATTATAGAAGTAGGGTTGCTATTTATTTGGTATAATTATACCTACACATGAATAGACGTTTTTTTTTATCATCACAGGTGTTTAAATTGCTAAGTAATGCCAGAATCTGTATGCCTGATATATTTTTTATTTCTCTACAGAAAATAATTTAATTTTTAATATATTTTTTTAAATTTTGATTACATACTCTTGAGAAATGGGTTATGGATCTTATTCCTGAGATTAGAGTGACAAACTCCACCATTACTACGTCTTGGCTCGTCCTTTAATGGCCATGCCAGGGAAGGATGACGACAGACTGGTGAAAGACAGCCTCAGTACTTGTCTACCTGAAGCACTGACTCATTCCTGCAGCCATCTAACAGCTTATCCTTTACCTGTACGGACCAGCCTAGGCTTTTACCTGGACGCGATACAAACACTGGCTTTGTAGGTGTTCCTTTCTCTAATCCGACCACTGCTATATAATATGATAATAGAAACGTGCGCTGCCAGCCTGCCGTACGTTTGTCATCCTGTGTACCATTTCTTGGAGGATGAAGTGCTTTATAATTATAGTATTCAGTGTTCCAACAGCTTGCTTGTCGAGATTTGTAACTTACCAAAAGCCCAATGATTGATAATTGTTGTCATGGCAACTAATCAGCTTAAACTCAAATAATTTCGGAAGTAAGTTTAAAGGAAGCAGTGCTATGCCAATGTTGAAGAGGCAATGCAGCATAGAAATTAAAACCATCAAGTACGCAGCATTTGAGAGGCTGGGAGATCACGATGCTGGGAGAAAGCAACAGAGACAGTACACAAGCTAACAGCTACTGATTTTTATAATGTTAGATCCTATGCCAGCTTAAAGCTTTCTGAAATGTTTCTATGATCATCTTAAACTACGAGGGATCAAAAGACTCCCAGGGCTCAATAGGTTACTATGACTACTTACACTCTGTAAACCAAACCTGTATGTAAATTTCCATTGATTTTTTTTTCATATATATATTTTTTAATCAATATAAATTGTAGGAGAGATTGAATTGTGTTGATTCATTAAGTAACCGTTTTTATCCAGCCACTGGACCACCTCACAGAAAGCATTTAATTCCCACAATGCACAGTCAACATCGTTAGAGCTTGCTTACTGAGACTGCCCAGAATTTAGTGGTCTACGACTGAGAACCTGTCAGCTGAGTCCGGACACTCGTGTGGAAAATTCAACAATAAAATATTGATACGGTTTAAACATGTATTTGTCTTAGACAAGACCAACTCATAGATTTATGGATTTCAAGTCCTGTACTTATACAAATCGTGTGAATGAGTTGAAGGGGGATCAATAACCAATTTAATTCTAATCACAGTGGAGGGTGTAAAGCTTTGTTTACAAACTGCTAACAGTCCAGCCCCTCCATGACAAGTTCTTTACAAATCTAGCATTTGTACAAGTGTACATTTTTCTGTGAGGAGGATTTTCGTGAATAGCTGCAGATGCTGAGATTCCAGTGCAGTGACGTCACCCTCATGGCCGCTACCACCCAGTACCAGGCCCTCCACAGGACAGCGCGCTCAACCAAGCCCAGGATGAAGGGCTACACACCCTGACCGTCTGAGCGGGGACAACTTGGTTAGCCAAGGCCATAATAGAGGAAACATATGCCTAAAGATTGGTCACAACAAAGTACAAAGGATACCTGGACATTAATTACATTGCACTCTGCTTGTGGTGTGTGACATATTTCTGATCCTTTATCTCCCTCAGACATACAAAGGAAGCCATGACTGAACCTACAGAACATTAGTATAGGACTAAAGGTTGTGTGAGTAGAACTATTAACTGGTGTGTGTGTAATATCACAACACGTGCCTGCCTCCTTCTCCCTTCAAACAAAGGATTGGACTGATCCTACGTGACAGTATGCCTGTGATAGAAACATGTGCCTTCCTCCTCCCTCTCGCACACATTCTGCTTCAATTTATCTACCCTACGTTCAATAAATTTATATTATTGTGTGGCAAGTGAGAAATTCCCATAGGTATGCTCCTTGACAGACGGTTTGTGTTTAGATAAGAATAAAACCTATTTTCAGCCGTCACAATAAGCTGTTTGTCAAGAGGCATGGTGTCAGAGGGTCATCGTCTAAACATCCCTCTCCCCATTTCTCCTCGGTATTGCATACCTAGGTGTACTACACAACCATTACAAAGAACTAAGTAGCCGGGTAGTTCTACCCTTGGGAGAACAGCCTTGTGCCTGGCGCTTTGGTGTCAAGTGATAGTCCCCCCTCCACACGAACCACATGTGTAGTCGTGCTGTGCACCTGCTTAACATTCCTCTCAGTCGACACAAGTACTGCTGCACAACTCTACTCAACCAGCCACAAGTACCCAGCTCTGTACGCCCCAGTAGTATTGTCGTTGGGCTTAGGATATAGCCTGGCCTACACTCCATAAAACTCCAGCACATATACACCAGTTAATAAATGGTGTGTTATTTGTCACTCTTGTCCTATCTAGAATGGACATGGAGAGTTCCATTTCTGACAAACTTTTGTTGAGGCACTCTTATTGAGGACACTTTCTATCTCATAAATAGGCACACAGATAGAAGGAAGAATTCTGACTGCTTGTTAGGCCTGAGAAAAGAGAATCAATTCATTTAGATAACTATCTTTTAATTATAATGCCTACAGGTAAAGCATTGAAGCTAAAAAAAAGGAAAAAAAGATTGAAAGAAAAAGTGCAAGATGATTTTTCTGTCCAGATGCCCATCACTTTACCTGCGTGTTTTTTCTTCGCTTGCGGTAACTTCACACCGTACACAAAGAGAGTTACTAAAGATCAGGCTTTTCAAATGGGACATGGAAAAGACAGTGTCACCTGCATAGACATATGGTCGTAATTGTGGGAGATGTGGCCTACATAAAGATGGAATTAAAACACAATAACACCTTCATCGAGGGGGATTCAACTATTGTTATAGCTACCCTGTACAACAAATTATCCAACACAGTGAAAACCGAAGTCTGTCATCAATGTTACCACCAAGGTGTAGGCCCTGTCAGAGAGTTTGTCATACATAACAATAACAAATGACTAATAGGCAATACAAACCAAACAACTATAGATAGATCAGGTTTGAAGACTTTGTTGAAGAAATGGCCCGATGACTTTTATCGTTTAACAAATAACGTTTCATTTAAGGTATTTGCCATGAAGTAGATGACTAATGATGACATACCAGTTAAATGTAACAAGAGTAGCTTTATCCTCATTAACAGTACATGACTAAGTAAAGCTTAATGAGAGGCAACCGGACAACATGACTCCTCCACTCTAGTGATACATCTTTAATGCTGCTACACCCTCTGGTCAAGATGTAAGCTTGGCACCGATTGGACCAGGTTGGACTGTAGGGTTCAATGGGACAGGGTCAGTAGTAGCCACAGGAAGTAGTTTACATTACACCCAAAGCATTAATGAATTATGCATGGCAGACCCGCCATTAGGCTCAAAATGATGGCACAAGATTCTGATGACTTTAATCGTAATGGTAAATCTGGAGTGAGGGTCACTTCGGCCTATAGCTATACATATGTTCAAACGTATATATATATATGATATGATCTGGGTTTGAACCAATTAGTTATTCCATTGATCTACAAATCCATTTAATGATCAGTTTATCACTAGACACTACAATCGGGAGCATTCAGTGTGTGTGAGTAGGTTACATAACAGGTGAAACATTTAATTGAAAATCTGTCATTAATAATCAACTAAGCTTGACTGGAGCCGACAATTTATCTACTAATAATAGCACCAGGATAATTAAAATAGTAGCAAAACAAACAAGAATACATGCACCAAGACTTGTAATAAATAGGTAGGCTCATTTCTACATCGTATTCTGGGAATACATCAATCAATACACTCATTTCTATGTCTTCTTAAACGTTTGAATGTTAGGCTCATTTTTGTGCTGCATTATGTGTTTATATGAATAGGTAGACTCATTTATGTAATATTACGTGTATGAATTTAACCCTTTCAACACTATAGACCAAAATGGACTCATCCAGAACAATGCATGGTGGAGTCTACTAAAGTAACATGGGGATGAAAGGGTTAAGTATTTCACAATACTACTTTGTATACCTTGGTACAGAGTTCACCAAGACAAACTAAAGAGAGTTGTAATGTCTACGTTCAATGCTGATAGACAATCACACAAAATGATAAAACATTACAGCAACAGACTTAACACCTTGTACAGCACACTTTACAGGACACTACAAGTATCAACAGTTCACTGGACACAAAATACACTGAACATCATAGGACGGTAACGTTACATCGTATATGATTTAGACGAACAAATACATTACATGCAGTTACAACATCAAACAAGGAAACCTCCGTTACATTGTATCACCATGGGTACCCAACATATACCTCTGGTATCTCCATTCTCCTTCCATTGAAATATTAGTACACATAAAATCCATATCAGCCCATCCAATAGTTTGATCACAACATACCCCAGACTAACTTGAAGAACATATCAACTGCTTACCAGACAAATTTAAAACACAACTCACAGTTTTGAAACACAGAATGATACAAATAACCTTTCATTATGTTCCCTAGACCCTGTGTAAAGGTGTGGCTACAAGATTGGGTCACATGATGGCTTTTTGTTCTGTACAAATCTGTGAAAAACACAACGTAACCTGGATCTGTACCAGGTCTCGCCACATTGATCGAGCAGGATGACAATGTGGATAAAACCATCGAAATATTCACCCAAACCTGTACTGCCATGCAGAGTCGACACATCACAAAGACGATCTGAAAATGTCACCATTTCATCTAGCCATTACCACTCCTTGTGAAGGAAGTTGGGTTTTCCTTGAATAATACGATATGTTTTATCAATAAATAAATGATCTTAAATATTATTCAAGTAATATGCCAATAAGATATTAATCTGGTTTCAGTTCTTGAAAAATTTCTTTGAAATAAATTTTCATGATAGAAAATTAAGAAAAAATAAACTGAGATGAAATGGTGATGTTTACAGAATTTTGTTTTCGAGAAACACACAACAGAAACATCTATAACGGCTATGACATTAAGGATCGCTATGCGACGTGGTATGTAGCCTACCTATGCTGGCTATAGGGTGCCCAAAGCTGCCTGCTGACACTGATTCCTCCTTAATGGACACCTCCCCGAATGATTTGCCTACAGAAAGAAAATTAAACATGATAGGATTTCTCTCAACAGAAAGTCGACACAAGATGTTTTATATCAGATGGTTAAATTGTTAGATAATATGCAGCTACTGGCTAGTAAATTAATTGCCCTGCATTAAGTTGGGTTAGTCGTATTAGTTGGCTGAAATATAATAGAAAATAGTGAAATTAATGAAGATATAAATATGTATAAATATATAAAATATAAAATAAATATTTCAATATGGAGGTACAAAAATAATAATGATATTGTATACAGCATATATCTTCCTTTCTCATACAACTTTTCACTTCTATTCAGAGAATACCGTTAAAGTCAATTGTATATTAAAACATTCAAGTTACAGAACCAGATGTGAAAAATATGGTTTACAGTCAATCCCAATTCAATAAATCTTCACCAACATGCTTTTGATTTTTAAATATTTTGACATTAACAATATTTACCTGTACAACAGATCAATAATACTGAATGATTTATGACCTTGCAGGAATTAAAATCAACGAAACACAGCATCACTTCCAGACCATTCTCACTCTAAGGAAAGGGATTCTCAACAGAACGGAGAGTACAGGGATAGAGAAACAAGGTAAAGATCTGGTTATTGTCTCAGAAACTAGCTTAATATCACCACATATATATATGTGTGGTAGCACATAAATTATTGGACATACACAGTATAATTGGTCCTCAAGCTACCAGTGCAATTGCAATTAGATTCCACATGTGTGTATAGTATAATTGGGACCTGGCATTGCACAAAAGCTTACATCCATAACCATGTAGGATTATATATATACCGATTTTGTTTGTATACTGGTGCCGTACAATAAGTCCTGAATGAAACTATCATTTTCCCCCTCCATATTCATAACTGAGAGATTAAATCCAGTTTAGAATAGAAATGATCACGATCAATATTCAACACCAGGTATGTGTCTGTACAGTAGTTCATGGTTTTCCTTTTTTTTTTTGTACAGAAAAATAAATTACCATACAACACTCTATATATCAATTTAGGAATAAAAATAATAAAGGCCAATTATAATGGTGACACGGCGGTCTGGACACGTCACCAGGATCTGGTCGCTACCCCACAGGCCTAGGACAATGGAGCTGCGGAGGTTGACGCGGTTAGCATGGCAACCCGTGCCTTCATCACTTGCCTGAGTGGGGCCCTCCCCTATCCTACCTACACAGACTGCCTAGCCAGAGAGCAGGCCTACCTGTATTTTATAACACAGCTTTCATATGCTTCAGCTGCTTGCTGAAACAGGTAACAACCAAAGCAGCTTTCTCGCCATGGAAACAGCAAGCTTAACTGACAGCCCCAAATAAATGGGAAAAAAATGTATTCAAACAAACGTAGAGGCCTTTCATGCTCTCCCATGCATTGCAGTCAACACGGCCCTCCAGCTTCCGTCCTTCCTGTTGTGGGTTTTTATAGTGCCCAAGTCCTCTCCTTACTTAATACAGCTTCAGCAATCACTCTAACTGCCTTTGTATGTGGGCAAAATTATACCGTTTTATATGAAGAATAAACCATAACTAGAGTGGCATTCAATTTATGAATGTATGAATCACACAATAGGGTGTTTTACAGAGTAAGGAATCTAAGAGAAGTTCTCAAGGCCTTTGTGGGAATATAACTTTTGTTTGTTGTGCCACTGTGCTGGGGTATACATTGTACAACCGACACAGGGAAAACCGTACTGCAGGACACAAAAGACAAGTTGATTTCAAAAACACCTTTTATCCTATTATGAAATTGAAATTGTCCGGAGTGAAAAGAATTTTTGAAATACATAAATATCCATGTAAAAGAGATGAAAAAAATAAGATTAAAATCTAAAAATATCTTTACACAGATGACAAAGAGACGCTTGTTGTACGAAATACAAGTTATAAAATATTGTAAAATTACTTTTGAAAATGCATAATAGAAAGCACACTGTGTATTAAACTATTTTTTTTGTGGCATTCAAAATGGTGAACAATTTCTGGCAGGTCGGGCTAAAACTCTGAAGCAATGGTCTTACATGGAGAAGCTGAAATCCCTCAAGACTTGAGAGCAAATACAACAATACAGATTATTATTTGAGTAAGGGTTCTGTTTGTTATCAGCCACTGAATGCCAAGAAAGTCAACAGTAGTCTGTAGAAACAATAGGAACACAGAAGGCTTCGTTCCCAGCCTCAGTTGTTGAAGCCTAGTGCTGGACAGGACGAACCACTCACTCGCACTGCCGAGGAGCTTCCCCGCAGAAATCACTTTCATCTATAAAGATACCACGGCCAATGAAGTTCCTATTCATTTATGATGGCCAAATTAAACTTGCTGTTGATTAGGCGAGCACCTAGAAGATTAACATGATTACATGTGCGCTGATAACAGCACTTTCTATTGACTCATTTTATATGAACTATCATAGTACTGCAGAACACTACAGAAACCGGTAACATTGACAGCATATATGTCCACAACGGAAACTACACAAGTTGTAGCCTACTCTATTGAAAGGTACACTTCTGTTACCTTCAACTTTTTTTTCATACATTTCAGTAAACTTCCTTTTTCCCTATTCAGGTAGAAGTAACCTTCAGTAAGCTTATCTATCTACAGGGGTCTATAACCTTCATTTAAAACAAATTCTAGCCATACCTTTAATTGTATTCAAATCCTTGCATAGAGCGATGCATTATGAAGTAGTTGAGAAATCCTTCAGTGATAACCTTTATAAAATACACCGACAAGCATGTCAAGAAACTTCACTGGCACCCTCAACAATAGAGGTACATAAACTTGTATGTTGTCCTGTATACCCACTGTTAGAATCAGCTCGCTTTGACACCATGACAAGCCAAATACATTTTACTTATGCAAATTTACTAGTATAAGTACCAATTTTCATTGAACATCTCGTAAAATGACAAGTCCTTGGTGCCAAAATGCCAATGAAACTGACACTGACTACCATAATGAGTACGGGTATTACAAATGGTAACAAACAATGATGTCTTAAAGTACTGGACCATAAAGCGTCAAGGTTGCAACATCTACTACTGGGTATACGACAGTGTTTATGGACATACCTATATCCAAGACAAGCTTTTTTGTCTGCGGAACCACCGCAGGAATTCAATTGACAGCCAAAATAGTACCGATACCTTACAGACTAAATGGCATGTTTGCTTCAAGGTTTAGGTTATCTGATATCTCGGAGCATACATAGAGAATTATTGTACACAGCCACAGATGCCTGCGCATGTGGTATCCATGACAAATTCCTACATTCTGTCACGAGATACAGACGAGCGCTATGACGAATAGGAAAACAAAACATTTCCGTGGAAGCCAGCGAGCATCTACATGAAGGTCGTGTAGTTTAATCAGGCCAGACTACGGTCGAGTCAGAACTGACCCTGTCGACCGCCATGATCACAAATGCTTCCATTTTTTTCTTTCCAGATTTGGCAATACAAGCGTACGAAGATCAATGTTGGTATCGTGTTGCCTTGTGATGAGACCAGTCAATGTTGTCATGCAATCTGAACCACACAGTTTCGCTGATCAACCTCAGTTTTGTTAGCACAAACGAGATAATACCTATTGAAAAGCGAGAAAATTTGTTCCAATTCATACGCTAATCATTCCCATTTTGGAACCATGTTTTCACAACAAAAGGCCCAAGGAAACTCAATATTTGGTAAAATTACCAAATGGCTTATCTGTCAATTAGATGGAACCGCTCTAAATAAGTAACAATTTGTTTGTTGGAGCATCCCCACCAACTACAAGGAAATTCCATTTGTTGGCGAAAGACTACATCTTTGAAATCTTGAACACTGTGTTGTTCTGTAGACAGCATCAGCTGGGCTGGAATTGGTGCATGAGTAAGCAGGAGCCAAACGACGTTAGCCCCAAGGGGTCATCCTTTATGGGGGAGAGCGACAGCCTCGCCGGTCGGCAGTGATGCATGGCCCCTCGTGACACCGGGGTTACCCACCTAATATGTCCGCCAGACTGACAAGCCCAGAGAGATACTGCCACCGAAAAGGGAGGTGGTGAAAGCAATTCATGTTTTCCTTATATAAACTAATTTATATCTTATCAGATTAGCTGTCATTTTATTATTACTAGTGTCCTTCAAAAATTATTGAAAATGTAACGATGATTATGTTTTTTTTGGTTTTTCAAGGAACTTTTCCCCATTCATATACAATGTATTTAAACATATGTTTACGTTTAAATATATAGGTGCTGCAGATTGAACAATTTCTTCCTTTACCCATTGCACTGTAATGCATGCAATAGTAAGTGAAGATGGAATATTTTTCTCCCTTTGTGTATACAGTGCATATATATGCTTACTAAGTTTCCTACTTTTCTCTATCAATATATATATAATACCTACTTAATTTTAGTTTATAAAATTCTGAAGATTGAATACTTTTTTCTGCTCATATATATTAACAACTACAAACGTTTCAACAACGCTCCCATGTTTGCTCAACATTTCACATTATGAAACATGCAGCTTTACACAGATATGAAAGTTTGTTAGATAACAGCCTATTTGTTTACCTACATTTTATAAAGTAGCACCAATGCAAAGCACACCTGAGTGTTAGCAGCACATGATAAAATTCCTATTTTCCCCTTTAGAATTCCCCCAAACATTTTAGGGGGTTCAGTACTATAGATGATGACACTGTTTAGTCAAACTTTCAGGTGTCCTAACGGCTGTTTAATAAATTTGAATTTTTTGAGTATCTAACCACTGACCCCTGTTATCACTGTTTTCCTACTTTCTTCCTGCTGGGACACCTCTTTCCTCAAATGGAAGGGCTTTAAGGGAATGAAAAGACCGCCTCGCCTGCAATATTTACCAAACAAACGTGTACACTGTTTTGAAGATATGACAAACCCATTCTCACTTTGATCTGTCTGTGCTGCCGACTATAACAGGTTTCACTGTTTCAACTCTCAATGCTTCACTTCCATTTCAGGAATGTGCAAACATGCAAAAGTTTATTCTTTAAACTTTTCAATGTTTACACAAGTGTATAGCAAGTGTATGGAAGAATAAAAGAATATCTAAAGTTTTTCAGAAACAAAATATTATATTACAATATAGATATGTAACATTTTCCTAACAATAAGTTTTCCTGCACCAACATGATAGTGTTGATCTTTCATAGACAGGTATAACCAGGAAATTTGAATAAAACAGCAAGGACTTTCCATCCTCTTATCAAAATGTACTTCCAATCACTTGTCGATCAATCATAGCATGAATTAACACTACCAGGCTACCGACGAGTATGTAGCCGATAAATTCTAATTGGAGGAAGAAAACATCAAACATTTAATATAACAAGTCTGTCAATGATGATAATGGATAGAAAACCTTAAATACAAGATTTGAATATTGCATGGCCGTCAATATGTAACGCATGAGTTTTGTATAAAAATAATCCTACCTATATATACCACAGGGAGGTACTTAGCTATATATATGTCCACGTTACACATGTATGACCATGGAGATGGATTCAGTTAACCTTTCAGTGTTATCTCCAGCTTTTATGTCATCAGCACCTAAACTTTTATGACAATTGCTGTGAGACAATGGCGTTCATTTCCTACCAGGTCCACTCTATTGGTTTGAGCGAGTATATGCAGTAATTGCCCCTGGCCTTTGATACTCCAAGATGACAGACAATGAGGTTAGATTGGGGTTCCCTGGGGGTTTCATTCAATAGAATTTGCCATAATATTGTATTCCATTGCAAACATGCTCCACAAAATACACAAGTCAAATTCAGCCTTATAGGCATCCCCAGTAATAAAACAGATTCAATGTCAAATAAAGGCACACTAGATGTCCTTCTTCATAATTCAACTTATAAACTGGACTATAAATTGTAAATCAATGTTTCTTGCCAAGATCAATCTGATATTTAATTTTTTTATATGCAACTACTGAATCTGTTTTTTCTTCTCTTTTACACAAGACTCCTTAGTTTACCATTACTAAATAAGTTCTTTTTAAGCCAAGGGCATTTTTTCTTCCGAATTCCTCTAGTAACTACTTTATCCCTGAAATCATTAACATAAAAACTGAAAAAAGTGCCAAATTGGGGTTTTTTTCGTATGAAATTGAAAACCAAATTTTGATATTCATATTTACTCAAATTAATATGGATATAAACAGATAACCTAGGTAAATGGTCCATTATCAAATATGATTAATTCATCATCACTTCTGCACTATCAATTATCTTCATCATGGGTATCAATATTAAACAGTTGAGCCCCCTCAGGGTACCCCAGGAAACCATATGCCTAGCCATCACCTGTTCCAAGGCAATTAAGTCAGGGATGGTGTTGACACAGCTTCGGTGGCCAGCTCCAAGTGTGGGGAGGAGGGGTGGCCTTTGTTTCCCCCTCAGACTCCCTTACCTGTACCGTTACATCTCTATTCTCATTATGTATATTAAGTAATGACTTCTAACGTCATGGAAAATAGCATTTTGCTTTACTGAACAAAACCAAATTGTCATTGTGTCAATGATGTACTTGATATAGGTTATGCATAATTGTTAACTTGTGTCAAAGAACTTTTTACATTCCCATCGGAAATATTTTCAGGTATGAAAAACAGCTTTTGGTACGAAATAATTTAAATAAATCAGTTGGTTCCCAAAAAGGACTTTTTGAAACCAGCATTGGTATATCATCATTGTGTGCTAATAAATCGAATGATTTGTTTATAACATTTCACAATCTGATATCTCATGGTGATATTTATTGAGAAAGCCCAGCCATGAATCATGATTATCACATATTTGTGTTGTACAGTTTGAGAAGTGTTAAAACTGCTAACAGGTAACAATAGCTCTATTACCCATACGTCTGCCCACACCCCGACTCTCTTCACTCAGAATGACAAAACAAAATGTCACAAAATTCTCCCCCACATGCAGTTATTGCATATATGACCAGTGATGACACAGTAATACCTAACGGATCAGGTTGACGATACACACAGGGCCATTTTTCACTGGGGAGATTTGGTAGCCTTAACTATGGGCGACAGGTACAGCCATTAGTGGACGTTAAATACCTGGAACAGGTAGTTGTACAGGTAACACAGGTGGCCAGATACAGTTACATTCCACTCCCGCAGTAACAAAAGGCTTCATATTGAGGACATGATCTACCTGTTTCCTGTTTCATATCAGTATTAATTCATCTCTGCATCACCTGATGTCTAGGTAACCATTATCCCCAACAAATCTTCCCCTATGGCTGTTCCCCTGATTGACAGCCGTGCTCCCTTCTACTCTTTCTAGTTTACCTGTATTAGCCAGGTATACATGACAACGCTTGCTGAAGTACCCCTACATGTTTACCCAATGATAGGAAGGCATTTTCTAAGAAATAGTTGTTTTATCAGTATAAGCTAATTAAATCCTAACAAAACAACACAACATTTACATTAAAGATAACAACCTCAACCGCTGTGTACTACGTGCACAGAGATATGTTTGTGACCATATGTTCGGAAACCTAATAAGCAGCCTGTTTAATTTGGAAGAATTTGGTTATGTAGTGCTGGGTTTACTCCTGGCTCCCAAACTTGATGATACTATGATAGAATTACACAGAAGCAGGCATGTCCGACTGTCGCACAAATTGTTTAACAATGACGGAAGGATAGAGCCTCCTTCTGGTGCTGAAAGAGAAGCACATGTCAACCCTCATGGTCAGCTCTCCATCCTTCACTGCCTTATTAACCATGGACAACCGCTATAGTACTACGCCATGATGTAGCTAACCATGGACAACCGCTATAGTACTACGCCATGATGTAGCTGGAGGGAGAGAAGTGGAATCTGTCGTCGTTGCTGCCCTTGTACGCACACACACACACCAAACACACACACACATCAGCAACGGGAAGGGCAAACCTGATTAGCATGCAAAGAGAGTAGGGCAGACAAAAACGGTGGCTGTGAACCCAGATTAGTGTATGATGCATCGTTATTTTTTCGTAATTAGTACAGCCAGTAAATGGCTGAAATGCCAAACCCCTAATTACCCCAAGTTACTTAATCACATTAGTCCTTCCACATGCACAATGTTAACAAAATGCATCTTCATTTATGGAAGTGTCAGTGTCAAAACAAGCCCTTATTCACATTAGTATACAACCAACAATGCGTCCATTACCGAATTCAATTCCACAATAACTTGAAACATTACTTTTATTGTTGAAAATAAAACTGGCTTTGGTATTATATAATTCCTTCAAAAACAATGTAATAATTATATATATCTCCTTACTGAGATCATTATTCGAGACATTATTGCGAAGTTTATTGAAAAACATAGATATTGTTTAAGATCTACAACTAATTTGTCTTCGTCAATTCTACATCAGCCTTTTTTATAGCCTAACATGCAGTATTAGAACTACCAGTATGACTATTTATCTGCTCTTTTATTGCCCTAAATGCCATGCAATGTACTGTCAGTGTACTTGTAAGCTTTGCACCTTATCCTCTAGTGGGATATACAGGAGAATGCCCGGGGCTACCATGCTCTAGATATATATGCGGGCAATGCTGTAATGCATGTATTCTGGGTTTGTCTGCTTGGACAGGCATTGTAGGGAAACTCTAGAGGCTTATAATAACATACTCAATTCTTGCAGTAGTGGTGGTCATAGCCTCATGAAGGCCTCAGATGCACTATTTCATCTCTCAGCAAATTTAGTAGGAAGCATTGGAAGATATGTACAGGTGTGTACAGGTTATATCAAAGGCATTTCTCAAGTGACTGGTATTCATAGGGGAGCATACAGGCTTTACCCTAATACCCCTTCACTTCCACAGTAGATCTACTGTGTTCTGTTAGGGTAGGAGGGTGGCATTGCAATATTAGTAGTCTCTAGGGTTTTAGCAGCTGGTATAAATATAGTAGTCTTATAAATATTTTGTATTGTTCATTCAAGTATTAGTAGTAGTGGTATAACCCATTCCTTAACAAGTAATGCATGGGGCATATACCTTGACCGATGCTGACCAAAGGTACATGGTCAGCCAGTGGTCACCAATACTGACCAGCATCCGGAACAACAATTAACTGAAAAGATAGCAAAAGGAAAATATCCCATTGAAATAATATTGAAATGAAATGAAAAGATGCAAACAAAAATAAAACTTTATATACAAAGTAACTTAACATAACGCAATGTGAAATAATTATTCTACAAGAAGGATCTTGTGTTGGTGTAGATCTGAAAGGAAACTGAAAGGAGGGTGTCAATAATAAAACATAGAATAGTACATAGGGTCTTAAAAGCTGAACACTAACACAGACTGTATCAGGACTGCTGTCAGCTGGAAACCTGTCTAACAGAAATAGGAAAGAAGTAGTGTACAACTGAAATAAAAACAAAATTAGAAGTCAAACAAAACGAACCCCACTTAATAATTATTTCACAAATAAACCTTATACAAGTGTTTTCTTTCTCTAGAAGGGGATGTGTACATCCCCCATGAAATGCCCCCCCCCCCTTTTTTTTTTAAACATGGAGAAAACACTGTTAATATCTATTTCAGTATGGTGTCTTGTACACTTCCTTATTTTAAGTTACATTGTTCTTCTAAATTATCTATCAGATAATGCAGTAGTCACATGTGTTTTGTCTCTGATGTACAAGTATCATGTGATATTATGTATGTGTCGTGGCATTATTATGGTTTTTTACTTGGATTTGGATTAAACACTCCTGGAAGTAGCTTTTAAATAAGATAACATTTCCAACAATACGAAGTTGATATAAAATATACCTAAATTCTAACTACTGATGTAGCTTGAAACTCATCCATTCTGTAAAACTCTTTCACTCTTTGTATATAAAAGGTTTAAGATTATGAATAATTTTGATCTACAAAATAGCAGTAGTTTTGTGTTTTCAGTAAAATGTTTAGAATTAACTGTTGTGACCAAGAACCAATCTTTCAATATAAGAGACCCTGATGTGACCTTTGAGGAGCTAGTACTTTGAGAGTGCTAGTAAACAAATAGGCCTAATGCCCCTGCCCAGGGTAACAGTGTGTTATGGGTTAATTACATCAGAGTCTATGGGGAACTGAAGGCCTCAGATGGCCGGGTCACAGATGGGTGTTTGCGACAGCTGGCAGATGGCACCACACCTAAAACAATGTCTGGGTACATAGCTGGCCGTAACAATAAGACTGCCTGACAAAGTCAAATGACATTTCGGCCTGGACAACTGTTTGGCCACTACTGTGGTTTGCATTGTCCAGGGATCTATTGATGTCCTACATAAATAGACTACTGATTAAACAAGATTACATCTGTGGCTGTTAACCTATGTACACCCTCATATATACAGTTACATCTGTAGAGCACAACAAAGACAGCCTCACTCTGACAATGGGCTCTCACCAACTGGACAATGACAGCCAATCAGTTGGAATCACCGCAGATTCATCTCTTCCCAGTTTTATTTCGATGTAATAACCTCTGAACCCTTACACTCTTTCAGCATGGCCATAATGCATTAAAATTGAATTCAAAATTACCTTGATATAAAAAAAAGAAGTTAAATGAACGGGGATCATGCTATAAAAAAACTTTTAACATTTTTCTTTTAGGCAGACTGGAAAAAAACAGATAATACCATGAAATGATTTTAGGTATTTAAATCAATTATTAAAGTAAATCTAGAAGGAAGCTGTATCATATATCTTCATTTTATCTGTTAGTTTATATAAGATGTATAATTAATAAAATCCACGCAGTGTTTTCATGTAATTTTTTGTATTGATTGAAATTAACTTGCATTTACACATAATTAAAAAAACATGGATTCAGAGAGTGATTGAAATTCTTATTCCACCGAGCTTTTCTGGAAAGGTGCCATGAAACAATGTTCCCAATTACCACTTTCTATGAAAACTATGCTAGAATTTAGCCAGATGGCATCACAAATTCCATAACATTTGGTTCCCCAGTGCAGTATCTGCTTGTTTGTAAAAGATATGGCCCCTCTGCGGAGAAAAATCAATATTCTGTATTGATGGACGACTGGAAATAGTACAATTATCAATAAATCAATAAAACAATAATTGTTATTTCAATTGAGATAAAATAATGGTGTACAAGTCAATTATCACAGTGTTTGGGAAGATAAATTGTGAGCTAGGCAAAGCTCTGTGTTTAGAGTGGGGAAGGGTAGTGCCTCGGCGAAGGAAGCTGATCTAGACCGGCTTTACTGCCAAGGAGATCTAGATGCAGTGCTGCAACCGTTTCTTTTTTTAACCATAACACAGATTTATAATTTTGCTCCCAGTTCTTTTTCTATCTAAATCTATTGCATTTCCAATTTATCTCTTTCTTGTAAGTTTCTATCCCGAATCAGCACAATGCTCATAGCTAACCTTTTTTTTCTCTATTGCAAATTGTAAAATAGAAACCTAAGCATAGCCCTATATTTAATAGCTAAAGTGCAGGTTGATAAGGTTTTACTAATTTATTTTACTTAAAAAAATATCTTTTCAGTCCTTTCAAATTCTTTGTTCTAAGATAAGTCTGACCATGGTACGCGAATTCTGATGACCTGGAGATGGCGATCACTGGGAATCACCTCGACTACCTCCTCGACTACCTGGCGAAGGAAATCTAGCACAGATTACAATTCCTCTGCGACTTGGAAACTACCAAGCTTTGCATAGTAAAATCTACCTGGATGTAACCATATGGTTTCATGAGGAAGTCGGAGGATTAAGGATTTCTAGGTTGGTGTAGTGACAATGTTTCATTTACGGTGGTTTGTTAATATTAAAATCTGCTGAATATTTGAGGACCAGCTGGGGCAGCTTATGCCAGTGTTGACACTGTTGTTATTGTTGCGACAAGCCCTGGCAGAACTAGAAAATTTATACATGTGATAATACATGTGATAAAGCAATATGAGAATTTTCTATCATCTCTATTCAGATCTGGTCGTACTTCAAAGTGGCCTTTATTTGGATGTACCTTAAAAGATGAACTTTCTTTTCGAATGGTTCAACAGTTTTCCCACATATTTTTCTACAATCTGATAATCTGAAAATAATTATATTATTTGTATTAACTTGTTGATAGGTAGAGTATACAGACCTGTCTGCGAGAAACTCATCCCCATTTACATTAATGATAAAACCCAAATATACTTATCAATCTGGTATCTGTCTGAAGTGATTTTCCTCACTTATTCCGATTACTTATCACACGTTACCCAGATAGACCTGATTAAGCTGTCAACATGTGATTACTGACACGGCTAATGGCAGGCTGTCAAATAAAACAGCTCGCTCTCATTTATCCTCAATCTATCCCAGTTATTTCTCTTCAAAAATCAATTTTCTCCTCATATTTTTTTTGTGGTGAAATTTGCAACGGTTGTTTTGCAGGTGATGTTAAAAAATGTTACAAAAACAACCTGAAGCTATCAAGTATGTTTTTTTTTCAAACTTGTAATTATTGTTATCATTAAATTAAATTCAAACTGTTGATCATAAGCATTTCGCAGTATATAACAGCTTTTAAATAAGCTGCTCATTGTTTAAAATCCAGTTAACAATTTCAAACGAAAAATACATCAAAACGATATTGTTTTCTATATATTGGTTACAAGGGTGATGCTGCAAAATGTGCAAATGTTACCATTTACACATGTGAAAATAGATTCTATGTTACCATTTACACATGTGAAAATAGATCATGTGAAAATAGATTCTATAGACATTTACACATGTGAAAATAGATTCTATGTTACTCTGTGGTGTTTCTCCCTACCGTGTCACTAACTGTGGTGTTTCTCCCTACATTGTGACTAACTGTGGTGTTTCTCCCTACCGTGTCACTAACTGTGGTGTTTCTCCCTACCGTGTCACTAACTGTAGTGTTTCTCCCTACCGTGTCACTAACTGTAGTGGTTTCTCCCTACGGTGTAACTAACTGTAGTGGTTTCTCCCTACCGTGTAACTAACTGTAGTGGTTTGTCCCTACAGTGTAACTAACTGTAGTTGTTTCTCCCTACCGTGTAACTAACTGTAGTGGTTTCTCCCTACCATGTCACTAACTGTAGTGGCTTCTCCCTACCGTGTCACTAACTGTAGTGGTTTCTCCCTACCGTGTAACTAACTCTTTAGTGGTTTCTCCCTACCGTGTAACTAACTGTAGTGTTAATGTTTTATCCACAACGCACAGGTAACTTAAGTTCTCTGTACCGGGTGACTATCACTTATTTTCATTCCACTGTTCAGTTTAACTATGAATTGGACCAGATATCTGCTGATCCTTGGCCTGTAGTTACCTTAAGATTCCCTTCAGTCCAGGATACTTTTTGTGGGTCACTGACCTGTTTCATTCTAACTGACATACTGCCTTCATCTCAATACAATATTGTTTAATAACATAACCTATAGTAGTGGTACAGTACTGATGTTTTACAACCTATATGCAAAGAACGACTATTTTTTTTAAAAATTTAATTTTAGATTCGCTGATGTTTTAAAACCTACAGGCAAAGTACAGCTAGTTCTTTGAAGTGATTTCAGGTTCTCGGATGTTTTAAAACCTATGGGCAAATTTAAAGTACAGCTAGTTTTTTTTAATGCAATTGTAGATACTATATTCAACATTACAGCTAAATTGAAGAAGCACATGTTTTGACATTTCTTTATAATATATATCAATATGTATGTGGGAGCAGTCTTCGTATATAACTGCATGCATTGAACATCCCCAGATACTCCTGTCATCATGTGCTGTAAACAACAATGGCGGCCATAGAATAAGGGAAGTGGGATGAATTATGCATGATGCCTGAGTACGATATTAATGTAATTGGCAAAGGATCCGCTCCATTTGGCTGAGATTCTGGGCATGTGGCATGTGTACCTGAATGACTATTATCCCACTGGTTCAGTTCCCACAGGCCATGCATACGACACGGGCAACAATGACTATGTAGCAAGTATGCCTCGGTCACACAACACAGTAACATACTTTCCTTTTACCTATATTTGTATATTATTCATTTTACACACACATACATTTATATATGAATAATTTATATACCCTATATCATTAATTTTTAAACATATATCATTCTTGCATTTTTATTCCTAATAGTAACTCGCATACACTGCACAAAAATGTAAATCTCCTTCATTAAATATATCTTCTGTTATTTAATATCTTAAACGAATAATCTGAATAATATACCAATTTCAGTTTTTGTTCAATTGTTTAAATTTCAAATTTTGATCTCAATATGGAGAATTTAATTTACTGTTTTTAACAATTACCCTCAAAATGCATTCATGTGAAAATGTTTAAGTTGATATTATTAATCAATTCTGCGATTACACAGGCTGAACTACACTAAGGGCAATCCTCCAGGTTATTTAAAACTATTTCAAGGGCCATTTCCGATATATGTATTAATCTACTATGATTTTGTTTTTCAAATGTTGTCAGCTTTTTCAATTTTGAAAGTGTTTATGACCAATGGCCCTTGCTGTATTTACCCCTGCAAATCATAGAAATTTGGTTTAGCAAATTATATGTTTTTCTATTTATAACAATTTACTGTTCCACATGTAATTCAGATGTGTTGCCTATTTGTACATGTATGGGTTAAATTATATAATATTAGCTTGCAGCTGAGCAATGGTGTACAGGGAATGTCAGAATTTGACATTGACAAATAAAAAATAAACAGAAACATAAAGTGTTTCAGTAAAGATGGAGGCTGAGTGCCACATAACCCTGTGTCTGTGGCTGGTGGAATAGGGCAGGAGGCAGCTGCTGTAACTGCATCAGCATAGCATAGTTGTGTGGCGCGTGTACACATGTAACATTTCCTAGAAATTTTATCAGGAAACAGTTGTCTACATTAGTAGAGCAACATCCATTTGCCTTTAGCTTCAAAATGTAAAATTTGTCTCCATGGGAATGATTTTGAAAAAGGAATACAGAAAGAGGTAGCCACAAAATTCTATCAGAATCAAATTTAAAAGCCGTCAGAAAAATAAGGAATTCTAAATTCTTAACAGAAATTGGACTACAAAGAATTATCTATCAAATTTGAACATGTCAGAAAAATAAATATTCATTCTTTATTGAAAGAAAAATAATTTATATGTATGTATGCATGCATGGATGAGTGCATACCGGTAGATAGATAATACACAGGTTCCAAAACCTACCACTGAAAAAACACTGAGTTTCATCTTTTTTGAAGAAATTTAGAGTTGAATTAAATAAAAAAAAATGCCTAGTAACTAAAAGAGACATGCAATATTATCTGCCAGGCTAAGGACGGTGGAGAAAATTGATATCAAAATAGCTGATTAACCACACGGAAAGCAGGAAAATGCATCATGCCATCAAGTTGTATGGAAAGCAAAATGATTGAGAGCCCAGAACTGAAATTCCCCTGTGATGGAGGAAAACAGTTTGATAAGAGGTGAATTGACAAGATTGTGTTCCGAAGCTCTGTTGACCCAGGGCTTCAGAAGCTGGCAGTGATGAGAACCCACTGATGCAGCACTGTAGTCAAGAAAACAATGACCTCTGGGGCATTTGGTCAGAAGCAGTCATTCCAATTACTGCCTTACAAACTTATTATGCAGCCTGCTGGATTATAATATGTCACTTTCAATTCTTCCACTGCTCTTGTTTCCTTGCCTGAATGACTGCCATGGATATTCATGAAATTACCTCTCGGTGTGTCCGAGTCTCACTGTGTGTACGGGACAAAGAACTACCCTAAACATTTATCAAAAGCATACTATATATTACTTTAAAATACTAATTTCTATTTTTGCACAACTACATAACTAAATGTATAAAGGATTGCTTGTGGTCTTAAAAGTCCTATAAAAAGGGACAAAAGAAAAAGAAATGTAAAAAATAAAATTTAACAGCTAATATGATTTATCTGCAAACTGGCTAAGTGATAGGTGTAGATAGAGGTGCTGATAGCATGGATGAGCAGGCAGGTCCACTATCACTGCCGGTATAGTCAGTCAACTTTATCAGGAACAATAAGGGCAGATGGTAGGTAATTGAATGGAGATAATATGCAAGGCTAGCTACTAGGTGCTTGTGAATGTCAGGTGTGTTATTTTACCACAGGGCTGTCACCCTACCCTTGTCCCCGTACTAGCAGCCTATACCTACATCTGCCATCACCACCCGTACAATTATACATCTGTTAATGACTGTAATCATCGACTCATGACCCTTCATTTTAATGTCACAACCATTCTACTCAGCCCACCATATGTATAACTGTATCATTCTACTTACTAAAGATATTTTCAAGAAATGTTCATCCAAATTAGAAAATTGTATTTCCTTTTACTACTTAGATATTGCAAAATTAAAAATTAAAATTAAGACTATTGCAGCAAACACTGGATGCTTGTGATCTCCTGCAGGTGAATTTGCAACCACCTGCTCAAGCCATGTGTAAGTTTAAATATCCGACATGAATTCATTTTGAGCTAAAAAAAGAAAATCACAAATCAGCTTTGCTGACTTTGTCATAAAAGCAATTAGACTGAAAAGATTGAACTTTTGAAGCTGATTAATGATAACCGAACTAATAGTCATTGTTTATTTGAAAGGCCACTCCAATTTTTCAAATGTTCACAAACAAAAAACATTGCAAGTCTGAAATTGTTAGAAGTCTTTCACAATCAAATTTAATGTGTGTAATTGTTCAACTAATTTCATTTACGAAAATTTCCCCAATATTTTTATCAAACATTATCAAATGATAGTAAACTGAAATTTCATTTCTATTCTAGCTCAAAAATATGAATGCAGTTGCAAATTATTATTATTGAAATATTTTGAAATAAATCAAACATATTTCTATCTGAAAAACAAAGATTGAAATTCAATTCAGCATACAAACCTACAGAATGCTTGGGATGAAAACCATGACAGTTTACAAATATATCGAAAAAACAAAATTAATAATCTAGCATGAAATTAAACCTGGATCTATAAAGCTGAAACATAAAAGAACAAATTAGCAAAGAAAAAAAGATGTGATGTTACACTAATAAGATACAATGACACATAAGACATTTACGATACGTATTGTAATGGTATAACAACAGTTTGCCGATTAATTCTCCACGTCTGTGTGCTTGACAAATCTGATCAATTTCTTTGGCCATAACTGCGAATCAGCATTGACAATTGACAATATCATTTGAAATGCTTTTATCAATGAAAGTGACGTTCAATTGTTCAATAAATGGTTTGTCAATATACTACGACAGATACTACACGATCCTGACTGCACGTGGTTCGTGCTGCCAGACCAGACTCTCGACTCGAGTATGGATTTCTACAAAAGGGGAGAAAAAGAAGGAAGCTGTACTCGTAAGATCTAAGATAAATCTACAACTAATGTGCTTCTTCTTCTAATCTACCTCCAACTCTCTAAAAATTTTACCTGCAAGGCGCAATGCAGACATTCGCTGAAATTCTGGTTCTTGAAGCCATTTCCACATTCTGCGGAATGTTTCCCTCCCAGACTTCAGTTTGCTCCATGGTTTTGGATTTCGCAAAAGATCGCTTAATGTTCCCTGACTTCTACATAAAACTCTCTGAGCGAAAACTGCCTGTGGTATACTATAACGTTTAAGTTCGCTGCTGATTCTCTGTGCCAGTTCCTTTGTGTTTATTTCCTCAAGTTCTTTATTGCTCTGAGAATCCATTGGACCAACTGACTGACCCCTCTGGGGGCTGGAACTTTGACTATTTGGTGACGCATCAGGTGTAACTGTATGGTTCCCATGCAATCCATTGAGTGTTGACATCATTACAGGATTTGGGGAACTGAGTCGTGTAGGAGGTGGAGCCAGATTTCGATATGTTTCATATGTATTTGGTGATAATCCTGTAGGAGACTTATGATCGGACTTGGGTGAAGGCAGTCCATTTTGACTTACACCAAGACTCACATTCACATTATAACCGTAAGGTCCAACACTTTGTGGATATCCATTTGTTGTCATCATTGTCATGGGGCTTGTGGCCAAACTTGGCCCCATATTGGAGATGTTCATCCCCATCCCCATCATTTTGTCATATCTGTAAGCAGTGTTCATATCCATTCCAAGTCCATTGTTCATAAGTGTAAATCCATTCCCACCTACATTTGAAGCCTGAATCTGGTTGAACTTTTCTGACACTGTAGAAATGGGGGGTAGTGGTTGTAACGGAGTGAGGGTAGCATAGCTGTTGGGGCTGTAGTTGGGGCTCATCCTCCCGTTCAGAGTCTGGTATGTGACGTCCCCCATTTGGGAACGGAACTCCGTACTGTCGATCATACTGGCCACCGTAACCGGAATGGCCTCAGTTCTTGAGATGTCGATGGATGGTGACAACTCGGCCTCGGGGCTGGACACTGCACTGACACTGGGTACTGCTGGGAAGTCAGTGTCAGACTGAGTGGTATCGCGTGAGGACTGTTGGCTTGCTGTGTCTACTCCACTGCCTCCTCCGACACTCAATGGTGTGGTGACGGACGAATCGTTAAGTTGTTGATCCGGCAGCTCGCCCATGTTTTCCATCGTCATTCCAACAATCAACAAACGATCGAACAACAAAGAATGATAAACTGTCAGTTATAGTAACCTTTGGTAGCGGTTTGCTGGTTGGTTAGTCGATATTCGGGGGCTATTACGTACGCCTGGGAACAAGCAAGCTGTGCCTTAGTTCAACCTCCATGTTTGGACAGCTGTGACCTGCGCATTACAATATTGCGCATGGTTCATTATTATGGGCATGCGCTCTTCGATTCCGCGAAGAAGTTGTGTACAACAATCTGAGCAGAGCTGATTTGACTGTTGCGGAATAAAGGTCGCCCAATGCTCTTGGGACAATCGTTGTGATTTTTAATCTGTCATCTTATTAAAACACATTATATTTGTACCAGCAACGGAATGGGAAATCTAAATTAATAGCCGCATGTTATTTTCTTTACCATTTTGGAATATTTTGGAAAATTTATTTTAAGATTCGACTTTGTAAAAAAAGTTAAGGTACCGTACATCAACGGTGAGTGCAAGGCTTTTGTAAATTGTTTAAAAAACTTTGATGATGTTCGAAATCTTAACTCTTAGTTTGGAGCTAATATCTCTATTTGATATAATTAAAATTAGCTTGTCTATTTGTTGACTATCTCGAATATATTACAATTGTCCAATACAATTGTCCCTGCAAATATACAGCTATATTTCTCAGTAAATGTTGATATCATCAGAGACCTATATATTTACGTCTCTGATATCATGACGCTATCGAGAGAAAAAAAAGAAAACTAAAAGAAACCTAAATTACAAATGTACCTTAAGCTTACAAAGTACAAACACCTAAATGTAATCACGACGTCTGTATCGTCTCACATTATAACTTTGTCGAACATATTAAACAAAGAACAAGTCGGCGAATCTGTAAAAAGTTGTTTTACTAGCCAGAGACATATAAATCCAGTAGTACTATAAACCACGGAATTAGATTAGATGCTTAGTTCGTGCTATCTAGCTTAAGTCCGTGCATAAACTTGCAAATATTTCCATTGATTGACTCAATGTACCGACAGCTTCAAATCAATCTGGAAAATATGAAACTGCAACCGACAGAATGTCTAAAAATTTAAATAATATAACTTACGATGAATTTTGGAAAGTTGGATTAAAAATTAAAATAATTAAAAAGAAATCCAACTGATTACGTTTTACATTGTTTTCCTTTGATTGCCGTTTTCTTTAAATCCATAGGTTACATAAAATCAATTGAATTTTCCTCTGAATAAAATAAACAAATACAATCTTAATTTTCTGGCTCATTACACACGTACGTTAAATCGAGCACGAATCGTTGACACTAGTAGGTGAAGTGTGCGGTCGTTAATTTATCAATAAAAATACAATATCATACTCACGGACTTAGACTTTCTATGTCAGCGACATACCACATTGAATACATTATCAGCTTCAAATATTTTCATCTATGTTCTTTTGCATTAAAAATTCAGTATGTTTATATCATTTAACGTATGTACATAAACGGACATAAATGTAGACGTTAACACATTTTTCAAAACAAAAGAAAACCTTAAATGTTCTAAAAATTTAATTATTGACATTTCTAATTTCTACTTTTTTCTAAAGGAAAATTAGAAAGAAAATGCTCTTTGAAACTATTCTTTTAACAAAATAACAAATTGTGAACCGCTTTGAGGCGAACTAGGTTGTGATAAAGCGGTATATAAGAACCCCAAATTATTATTATAATAATATAATAAAATGTTAAGATACAATTTTTTGTAATTCTTTCTTTTATAACTTAGTTTGTTTTAGCGTATATCATCATATGTTATAATTTTTATAAAACAGGGTGATAATATCCACAATAGATAAATAAATATAAATAATATAATAAAGATTTGTGAAATATACACCCACATACGGTGTCACGGCCTGCCTACTTTTCACGACTATTATCGAAAAAGAACGCCACCATGCAAAGTGTTAATGATCTCCTTTCGTTGTAGGCGTTTACAAGGTGTTACTTGTAGTAAGCATGCTGTCATTTTCCATGTAGGTCTGTTAATTTAGTCGTATAGACAGACACTTCACAACAAACCTGTCAACAGTACCGTTAGCAGAATATCATAGTTTCGTAACAATTAAAAATGGCACGTTACTCTTTTTCTTGGTGGTAAAAGCATGGAATTAGATTAGATAGATACTAAGTCTGTGGTTAGAGTTAATTGATGTCAAGAGAAGTGAATATTAAGTCTTGATTGACATTTATATAACAGAATAGTTGAATTAAAAGATCAGCATACTCGATCTATATACTATAAATCTAATTAATCCATAAACAAAAATGAAATAAAATGAACAGAATGGTTCCTCTGATTGAATGATAAAATCTTACGGATATTATTTATAATAATGTAGACTACCATGTTCATTATGTACGAATTACTCAGAAATTCTTTTTGCAACCACAACGCGTTTTTCACTTATTCGCTTTGGATACGATAATGCAAAGATTTCTTGCTTTTAACAAAAGATTGGTGCAACAACATGACTTTTTTTGCGGATAAAATCTTGCCTCATTAATAATTCACGAGCTGTAAATTATAACGGTACCAATCATCCAATGAAATTTGATGAAGTAAAAGACCAATCGCTGCATCTGTTATGGCAGGTGGTTGCATTTTATGCTTAGAACGTTATAAATAATTATAAACAATAACAAAATAACCCCCCTGGAGTATCAAACTGACATACAAATGTTAGATAATGTTTCAAAGTGATAACCATTTAAATATAGTGTTTATACATCTTTTAGTCGATTAAAAACCAAAACAGGGTTGATTTGTTTACATTGTTTTAAATGGTATACGCGGCCCAATGTATACAGTATGGCCACTCTCCAACATATCCCACGTGGGTTTGCGTGCAGCAGTGGTAAAAAACTAACCATATTTGAATATAGGTAATGTAATTTCGTCCATTTGGCACTGTAAAGAATTACTACTGTAATGTCATAGATATGTGGTTGATCCGTTCTGTTTGATTGAAGGTAGCCGGCAAAAACTGCATAGGCGGGCCAATGTTTTGAGGGCGGTCCCATTGATTCAGTGCTATTGATCTTGGTCGGATCGATAAGAACCATCAATGGAATACTTAAGGGAGTCTTGTAGTATTGGAATTTACTACACATCATCGATTTTGACATAACTTAACACCAACTGTTGATAACAATGTGATAATCGTTAAACAGGGGTCGATTTTTGGATACAGCACAAATAAATCAGAAATAAGCTCCCGTCAAAACAAGAAACGGATCCATAGTTTTGACTCGACGCTAAATTACACAGAGTATTACACAAGTGTGTCGAAATAAATCCAATAAACGAGTCGATTTAGTTTACACTTTCTTATTATATATTCATAACATTCGATTATGTCTGTGTCATGAATAACCCACTATAAGGAAATGTAAATGTGAAATACTATTAATAATGTTGCTGCAGGCAAGACTTAAGTTATATATATTTATTTCTTTTTAAATACTATGTTTTTTATTGAGATTAAAGGCACACAAAGTACCAGAAATTGATGTGATTAAAAGCATCCGTAGGTTTCATTATAAACTGTTACAACAACATCTATATAAGGAGAGCTAGATTGTTGCCACCATCTCAAAAAAAGAATTATATATGGACAATATATTTTTGATGCTTTCATTCTCAACACCATATAGAAAACAAACCGGACTGGGTCAATCACCGGCCATCAGGTAGCTGTTTGGATTCAAATTGATTCAATTAAGTCTGCCCATGCGTTTTTCCTTTCCTGTTATAGTGGTACCTTTGATCAACCCTTGTTTCAAGTACTGTGTGTATGCTTGACAAGGATATAACCAAACCTAATTTGTAAATAGTGTTGTCTTCAGGGGTGAAGACTTGGTAACGGGAGGGAAGAATGTAGTTGAACTGGACTGAGTCAATTACTGACGACCATGCAGTTAGCTCAATTGGTCTGTCTGAAGTTCAGAGATCTAGGGTTCGAATCCCATTGTGGCTGTGCTTTTTTCCCTCTCTTTTTAGCTCTAGGCAGACAACATGTACTTACTATGTAAGTTAGTTGATGGATGTAGGTATAAGTTTTCCTCTATGTCTATATATATTTATGATGTTGAAATTGATTACTATTTTACATGTCCTACATTTCTTAATGTTCAATATATCTTGAGATTTTACTTATTAATATCTTAACAATAGCTATTTATAAACATAGCAACATAGAAAGAAATTTAAAGTTCAATATTGGGTGTAAAAATCCATTTGCCCAAAGCCCAGGACAACCAGTTTTAGCTCTCAGGCAAGTGCAAAAAGTTGGCCCACTTACACAGGGCATGTGCAAAAGACTTGTTTCTTAAAGATTTTTTGCACAAGTTTCTTGATCCCCTTAACTGGAGGTGAATACATTAATAACTTTACTGACTGTAGTTTAGTGGAATACACTTCAACAATTACAAAACAAACAATTCATGAAAAACTACTTTATTCTTCATTTTTAGGGGAAAATTTTGGGAGAATACTAGCTATCTCTCCTTCAATTCAGACGATTTTTCAGACTTAAAGGCTGATGAAAATAACTAAAACTCAAGCTAAAATATACAATAGGGATTGATAAAAGATTTACTTACTGAAAGATTGTATATCCTCGTTAACAACTAATTGACATCGTTTTGGCCTGGACCCCATTTGCATATCCCGTTCAACCGTTTCAACCAGCTGAACCTGAAAATAAAATAACAGGCTCAGATCTAAATGGAGACTGACCTCAGGAATATTTGGCATGCACATATTTAGGGGTCAAGACATGCCAGTTTTTGCCTAACCAAAGCTAAAATGCTGATTTTTGCTAGTTTGTGTTATTTTTTTTTAAACAAGGTCTATTCACTATGAATATTTTAGGATATGTTATATAATTTAGTGGACAGGTGAAAGAAGGACATATTATTGTTGGTATAATGTTAGCTCACCTGCCCGAAGGGCAAGTGAGCTTATTCCATGGCGCAGCGTCTGTCGTCCTTCATCCGTCCGTCGTCCTTCAGTCGTCCATCCGTCAGCTTTTCCTTTAAAACACTACTAGTCCTGAACGGCTTCGTGGATTTTAACTAAATTTGGTCTGGAGCATCCTTGGGGAAAGGACTTTGAATTTTGTATAAACGTAGGGTGTGGCCCCCCTGGGGGCAGAGTGGCGGGGCCCAATAGGGGAAATAGAGGTAAAACATTTAAAATCCTTCTTCTACCATAGAGATTAAGAGATTTTATCCTTATTTAGTCTGGAGCATCATTGGTCCAAGGGGACTCAATTTTGTACAAGCTGTGGGTGTGGCCCCATTAAAATTCTTCTTCTACCATAGGGATTAAGGGATTTCATCATCATTTGATCTGGAACATCCTTAGCCAATGGCACTGAATTTTGTATAAACGATGGGTGTGGCCCCCCAATGGGTAGAGGAGAGGGGCCGAATAAATCTACTACCCGTAGAGGTAAAACTTCCTTCTTTTAGGGTAGGGATAAAGGGATTTTATCCTGATTCAGTCTGAAGCACAAATTTATGTGTTTGTTGCCCCCTTCCATCACTATATAGACAAGTTGATGTGCTTGTTGCCCCCTTCCATCACTATATAGACAAGTTGATGTGCTTGTTGT
>JAUMHH010000010.1:10803-32300 GCA_032359455.1 Chlamys rubida
CCTGGGACATTACAGAATAACGGGACACTTTTCACTCCTAGGACTGACATCTGGGACAGTACAGAATATCGGGACATTTTTCACTCCTAGAACTGACACCTGGGACATTACAGAATAACGGGACACGTTTCACTCCTAGGACTGACATCTGGGACAGTACAGAATATCGGGACATTTTTCACTCCTAGGACTGACACCAGGGACATTACAGAATATCGCGACACTTTTCACACCTAGGACTGACGCCTCGAACATTATAGATTTCCGGGAAACTTTTTACTCCTTAAATAGTCAATACCGGGACAATTTTCACTCTTAGGACTAACACCTTGGATATGACAGAATATCGAGAAACGTCAGAGCTCGGAGTGGTACCTGGAATACACTGTTCATAATACCGGAATACAACCATGAATTTCGTATGCTGTTCCACATTACAGAATGTAGTGAGATTGTCGAGACAGACACATTGGAATTAGGACGTAAATCTTTGCTTCGAAAGGACTTTAATCGCAGCAACATAATACCACAGCTTCTTATTTTCTAGTCAGACGAATTATAAATTTGGATTAAGTTTTAATTAGTTAGGATTTTTGTTTTTATTTAAAATTACGTTTATTGGAATATCTGTAGATATGTGCGTCGATGTGTTAGTAACACTAAAGCTATAGGGTTTTGACAATGGGCCTGAAGTTATGACAATACCTTGCCGAATTCCCTGAAGAAAATTGAAAATATCGATATTTACGGTAAAATATGATAAAAAGTTTTTTTTTTTTTAATATGCCACAAACTTACACTTTCTCTTAATAAATGTCTGCCAGCATATGATAATTGCTGATCGATAATTATTTTCAAATCGTAGTAAATGGTTGTCACGTTTGTGAGAGTGAGAAATCCTATTTTGTTCACTGACGTCCTGACCCCAGGGGAGGGCGGAAGTGATTATGTCGGGAACCCACTCTCACTAACACCTGTTGAAAGACACCCCATACTAATCACAGGTAACAGGTGCTATGTCCATGGCTGGTAACTATATCGGGTAGACAGGTGCTAACAATTAACGTATACAAAATGACGCTGGATGTTGTATCTAGGAATGTATATATGGTAATATAAGTTTCTTGGTTTAGTTGTATTTCACTGTTTAACGCTAACGTACACGATTGGGGAATGTCCTTGTCCAAACTATATCAGGTTACAAATGAAACACAGAAGTTGAATAATAAGATGAGACTGATACTTGGTAAGTTCATACTCAATACAAATTCTCCACTCTGAACAGTGACAATGTATAGCATAGTGTATAGCATTTAAATAATAGCATTGTTATTTCTCTCTAACTAACTTACATAAATTATATAGCTAGGTAACTTGTAATTATTATTGGTAGTATTGCATGGGCAAAATACTTTAAATCATTGCGATCATGCAAATATATAATATATTGGGTCAAATAGTACGGCACTGAATGATTTGTATAATCTACCGCCATCATGCAGTTGCATTCTAGATAAACACTAGATTACTGGTTACTATATCAGGTAATAGCTAGATATTTACAGAACGTGATATTTTCAGTGATTAGTACATATGTACTAAGAACCATACTACAGATAGCAGTGTTACTAGTATATATATACACAGACACATGTGTGTCAATTGTATAAATGTATTCTCCAGATTCGTCATCAGGCTTCGGTGTTTATCATCTCAAGTCATAACTAATAATATTATTATTATAATGACACGTGGGTGAAACTATCATGACATAAAGCAGCTTTGTGAGAAACTGATAAACAATAAATGACTTTAATATGTCCACTGATAAATTATTTGTATTGATCGGTTATTTGGTAATTATGTAGGTGACCGTTTTGTTTTCTCTGGCATCAGATCTAGACCTAATCACGATGGTAGCTTCCTGCTACATTACATATAATTATATCTTGTGGACAAACGGTTCTTCATTAAAAACGCAAAATAGCATGAACAACAATGCAATGCTATAATGAGAATGTAAACGTTATAAAGAATTGTGCAAAAATACTTAACGTCAATTATGTAGTACACAAAAAAAGTTTATTTATCTGCCCTATTTTCACTACGCGGACGCACCCACTTAGAACCAAATTGCACCAGACGCCCTATCACACCCTACCAGCACACCCCTTTGTCTTCCTTGAAGAAGTAATCGAGAAATGACGACAAGATACACACATTCCTGTGTACATGGAAGGTAGTGCAACCCGTGTGCAACAACTAACGAATCGATGTGACAATATGCATCACAATAAACGACGAAAATGAATTAGAAGTGCAATGCAAATGTCAGACAAATAACCCGATTTCTGACTCATCGTGAACCTTCGGTAAATTTCGGCACTATCCGAAAAACAAAATATTACCAACCAATCAGAAACGGAAAATTCCAACAAGTCGACCAATCGTATCGCCTGTTACATATTGATGGGCCTTTTCCAACATGGCGGGTGAGTCCTCCTCACATATCAATAGTTTGTTATACGAAATTTGAACTTTTGCGCCTTCACTGACGTAATTATATTACCTTTCAGATATTGACTTTTATACCGACTTAAACGATGACAACCCCGAAGATGGTATGTATTGCCTCCATTTTATTATAATCGTATGTGGGTCAGTTTTGATGATGCGGAGAAGAAAAATGCCGTCCCAAGTTCTATATAGATTCGATATCCTTTCGCGCCGTTATTTGTAAATTTCTCATTCATAAAATCGTTTCATGGTATGATTTTTGTGTTATAGATAAGTTTATTTTGGTATTTTGAGCAAGAATCATGTAAGAATTGTTGAATGATATCTGTGCACGTGTATTTTGGTTGAAATTCAAACACGACGCCGAGTTTTTCCGAATATCGTGATGCCATGAAGGTGGGTCACGTGACCTTGGGTTTCCCTGACCTTTTGAACTGTTGTGTTCGCGCGCACTGATGTCCCGTTCAATTTCAGGACGATTGTATTTACGATTTCGTGTATCATTAATCTATTTTCTCGTTAAAACCTCTTAAGTATTCTATCTTTAGATCGTGATTACTTAGACTATGTCATAGTATTGATTTTGAAATGTTTGCACTTAGTCATATATGAGTAAGAACATCCTTCATGAGTGGTTCTGTGATTAATGGTAAATTAGGTCACGCTGCCATCTACTTCAACGGGGGGATTCGACAGGAGCCCGCCAATTTTGGGCTATTATCTTGACGTGAGTATATTGAAAATTCTACGTAATTTTAAAGCGATTCATTTTGCAGAAGAATATGTTAATATAATTGACCTGCGAGGTTATATATGAGGGTCAAAGAAACGTTTGAGAACAAAGCCATTGTGCAGGAAGCCATCTCCCCATGTAAATAGTCCGCGCACATGTCCCATGAATATTCCGGGCAGGTGTGGATGTTATTGTAATATACCCTTTTCAGGTGTTTGTGTCTATTTTGTTTCCACTTTAATCATGTTTTTATGCATTTACTCCATGGTTTGATAAATAGCACGTGTTTACCTGGTATTTTGGTAGTTCCGAACACAAATGTGTGATTGGTCAAACTCCCATCGATCATTCCTTATTGCGACTTTCGTTTGAAACGTTCCATAAATAAACAAAACTTGAAAGGTTTGTGTGAATTGATATGTTGAAATTTCATTATTTAAATGTTTTATAGTCCAATAGTTTTATCCCAATCCTGAGATAGTTCTCATTAAAATGGATAAAAAAACATTAATTCCTTTGTGGAATTACCTGTTGTTGCCAGAATTCTGTTATCTTTTTTTTTTATTTATTAAACCTTATGATGTATAACTATTGAAGAATTTTCAACTTGATTTGTTGTAAAGGCGCATTGTTTGATGACTCCAATGTATTATTTAGGGTACCAGAATAGAAGTTATTTTTGTCATGTGAACAGGAATCAAATTATTGAACAATAATTTAAGAATCCATTAATAGTAGTGTTGGGAATGGCTGATGATTTATCATAAAATTATAATAATAGAATAGCAATCGTTTACATTTGTTGGATATGTTAAAGCTACCAAGCTTTTGACAGTTTGAATGCAGTTCAAGGCAAAACTTTTAAACTGTTTGTAATACCAAAGAACAGTTTTTATGTGATGGTCAAACCCTGATAATTCCTAGAAAATCGTGATTGATTCGTCATTGTCAGAGGTAGAATGACTAATAATAGATTCAATTGATTAATTAGAACAACACTAATTGAATGCCATTTTAAGTGTGAAGAAATGTTTTTGAGGTGCTCAGAAAAAAAAACCTTGAAGTTGTGATTCTACACAGCTGCTTGATGATACTTTACATCCACTCTTCAACCTTTTAAAATGTTAAGTGCTAGAGATCTAGAGATGAAAAGTTGAAAACTGTTAAATGCAGTTGGAAAGCTAAATAAAGGCAGTCTATTAAATCTATATGTGGACATAGATTCCCTTGGTGGTGTGTACATGTCTTGTACAACATATTTTGTAGGATTTGGACTGGACGACAGCCTCGATGGAGAAGACAGTTATGGAACAGATGACAAGCTTACTCCACTTCAGAAGCTTGAGAAATACATGCAGAGTGACAATGTTTATACAAGGTAATTGGGAGTTCATTGAATTCAATCGAATATTTCAGAAGATGTTTTTTGAAAAATCTATATAAAAAGTTATCACTTCCAAAATTTTACAAGGTCAAGAACTATACATTGACCACAACTTTGTTATTTGGTGTCAATACTTTACAGGTGTTTTTTAAGAGATTTTAAAATACTTTTTGTGTTGAAATATAACAAACTTTTATATTTCGCAGACAAATGGTGGCAAGAGGTCTGCTGGATACGTTACGGGCTGTGGAGAACACGACGGACAGGGAATGTGTTGCTGTCCTCAATGCTATGGTCAGATTATCTGAGGACAGTGGTAAGTACTGTATTAAACATTTGTACTTTATTAGATTTCTTTTCCAATGCAAGGCTCAAATCTGGTTGTATCATGCACCATGACTTATCAAGTTAAGTAGCCGTACACAAAGGTGCAAGATAAATGCAGCATGAAGTTACATGATACATTTCTGTATCGTCATATGGTCATTTACTAATGATATCCTTGATTTGTATTGATTTATTTCAGATCCAATTGTTCGGTCCGAGTTGATGGAACAGGTGCCACACATAGCAGTATATTGCCATGAACATGCTATAGTGTTCCAAAACTCTGTGCCTTTGTATGTCCTGCCCATGGTAGTAAGATACCTCAACGACCACCACAATCAGGTAACCAGCTAGTCACAATCCTTATCATTCCGGCCATTACTGTTTCCTGTAAAGTTTAGGAGGGTTTGGGCAAAGTCATTCTTAAAGATTTGTGAATCACTATCATTCAAAATACAAAAACATGGGAGTATTGATATAGTATCGGTCAAACGTTAGTATTTTGAAATGTGAGAAATAAAGCTGTTGTACAGCTATCACCATCGTCCTGCTATTGTTTCTTTATGTTAAAACCTTGATAAATATATATGTAAATAAATTGTGTGCAAGATAAAGTATCAAAAAGTCCCATCATTAAAAAAGCTAAATTATGTGAAATGTTTTGTTCACATTTGGATTTTGATAGCTAACAGTTTTCTGCACAATAAAGACCTAAGTATTTGCTGTATAAAAATGTGGACAAGCTTGGACTCTCTGTTTTCATTTGAACATTGATGGTTGTAGGTTAGAAAAACCAGCCAGGCTGCTCTTTTGGTGCTGCTGGAACAGGAGTTGATAGTAAAAGGTGAGTGGAATTACGAAGAAGAAGAAAGACACCCTCAGCATAATCCATAGTACTTTGTTTCACGACCATTCTTCCAACTGTAAAATATCAATAAATCTCGAATTTTTCATAGGATTTCATGCAATTAAAATTAAGCATTGAATTTGGTAAGGAAACAGCTATTTGTAAAGGTAGTTACTTAAATTCTGGTCATAACCTTTTTGATATGAACATTATCAATTACAAAAACATTTCATTACAATAGAATATGCCCAGGGAAATTGTCGCTATCTAAATCTGTATACTGTTTCTCTGCATTTCAGCTGATATAGAACAACAGGTAGTGAGTGTCATACTTGACCTTGCCAGTCCCGACAGTTTGGATGACTACAGAACAGAAGCTGTGGCTGTAAGTATCATTTGGCTAAAAAAATCCAGTGTTTAAATGAAGAGACTACCATTTTGATTGCCTGATGTGTGTAGTCTATAGTAACAATAGATGATTTATGCAAACGTTGTCTCTGGTAAAGGAGGAGTACAAAAACATAAGTATATCAGTTTTGTGCAATATTGATATTGAGAGTTGTAAATAAAGGAAAATTATATGGCCACTATCTTCCCAGCCCGCCCACCTCCAGATGGAACCCTACATTTGTGCAACACAGATTCAGCTTTGCCTCGTGAAGTATCCACTTTCCTCTACTTTGTGAAAGACATGGGTAGTGAGATGTTCCCTAAAAACATCACCTTACTACCCTGTCTTTTGCGTAGTGGGGGGGTCAGCAGCTTTATCAGGATTGAATCGCATACAACTGTTTACATTTGAATATTTTCATCTGTAGCAGATAATGCTGCGAGTCTTTAAAATTGGTGATTTTGCATGTAAATTGGTGATTTTGCATGTGTATTGTATGTTGATATTGTTTATTCCGAGTTATTGCAGGTGATTGTATGATGAGACCCCCCGGAATGCTTGACATTGTAAGAGTCTACCTGTCAGTCGGTGTGGCTGTCAATGCTGGATGTTATAGTCAGCTAGAAGCCCTATCACAGCCAGCTTTGATGAGCCATACTGTCTGTTTTCTCACCATTGTTGCATTGTCCATTCAGTTTTTCTTTGTTCCAAGTCCCGCTATATATTCACCATTATAATGTGATTTTAAGTTTTTCTATTGTGCTTGCTTTAGGAATCTGCAGAGCTGGATTTAGGTTCTGACTAAGTGGTTGTGATTCATTGAGTTGCACTGTATCACAGCCTGCTTGGATCAGTACTTAGGTTTGGTATTACAACTTTTCAGAACACACTACCTGTGGCCTTTCTCATTATACTCCAGGTACTTATCAGATTATCAATACCTATGCAATTGCCCTTTCAAAAGTGAATGCTTATGGCAGTATGGCTTTTACCTCAGAAGTTCAGTACCCAAGGCTTTTCACTTGTGTGTACCTGTTTTCATTGAAATGATCAAGCCACCTGTATACATTGGCACAAAAAATTATCAGGTTGCATAGCCATAGTGTCCTCTTATCTGTGTTTTTACTGCCACTTGTTTGGTGCATGTTTTTCTAAGCATTTTGTGTCGGATGTTCAATGCATGTTTTATCTAGCATTTCTACCTTATTTGATGCATGTGATATCTAAAGCGATTTGATCACTTTTTTGGTGCACATGTCAGTAGGCTAGCATTTCTATTACTTGTTTGGTGCATGTATTATCTACAGTGATTTATCACTTTCTCTTTGGTGCACGTATCCATAGTGTTTCTATCATTTGTTAGGTGCACGTATCCATAGTGTTTCTATCATTTAGGTGCATGTATCCATAGTGTTTCTATCACTTGTTGGTGCATGTTGTAAACATTACTTGTGGTTGTATTGAAAAGAGTTAGCTTCATTTGTATGCCAATAGTATTGGTCGGAGGCATCAAAGTGGTTGTGAAATGTTCATCATTATCATATCACAGCCAGCTTTGATGAGCTCAGGGCAGTATCATAACCTCATCTTGTAAAAATGCTGTATTACATCTCGAAATTCCTTGCTTGTAAATTGCATGTTTCATGATTCTTGCATTGAAACAAGTGTACATTCATCATTCATGTTCTACTGACAAGGTCTGTGTATGGTCACTGAAGTATTGGGACAACGGAGTACAGGCTTTTGACTTGTCAAAGTGGCTGTGATTTATGTTCATATAAATCATATCACAGCCAGCTTTGATGAGCTCAGCGGCTGCAAGTAACGTGATCGGGTCCCAGAATGACCAGCAGTCAGTGTCCTCTAGAGCAAGAGTAGTATCTGAAGCTGTTCTTAATGGAGGAGAATGGTGTTTAAAATGATGTCCATGAGGTCGTCAAAGTGGTTGTGATGTGTTAGACATGGCTCATATCACAGCCTGCTTTGATGAGCTTTTGGGTGTCGGGTGCCACTGTCGTTGATGTACAGGAGGGTTTCAGTGGGACAGGACCAGCATATATACCAAACCAGACATGGAAGTGGCCCGCGCAGTATGGCCATGGTTCATGGTCTAAACCAGACGTTGAAGAAGGTCCGTCGAGACTGTCAAAGTGGTTGTGATGTGCTGTGTAATTCCATATCACAGCCAGCTTTGATGAGCTTTGACAGGAAAGCCAAGCTACAACCAAGTCTCTAATGGAAAGTTGGTGTTATTCTCCAATATCGTCAACTTTGCTTCCTGAAGTGATGTTTCTCTGTCATTTATTTCTTCCAATATTGTACCATCATACAAATATTTTTACACTTGGATAGGAATTTGTAAAGAAATGATGGAGCATAACTAAATTTTGATGTAGTTATATCACTTATCATGATGCTTTTATTTTATGTATCTCATATACATGGAAAGTCAATTATTAAATGTTGTACATGTAAATCATGCTTATCATACAGGCCTTGTTATTGTACTCTTTGACTATGTAGTTTCCCTGCTACCTTTGTTTGAAGGAAAAGACTGAATATGTTGCTGTCAAAGTGGTAGTGATGTGTTGATGTATGTCATATCACAGCCAGCTTTGATGACAAGACAATTCTGTCCAGTCAGCGAGTTTCTCCTGTACAGGTCGATTTAACAGTCTGAAGCATCAGCTTTATTTGTAATTTCTGTTTATGATTTTAACATCCTGTTTGAGCATTATGTTAATAGTTTTGATTTCTTTTCGGCTGATTAAAATGCATTGTATTTAACTGTTGCAGCTGATGAGCAAAATGGCTCCTTTGTTGGGAAAGGAAATGACAGAACGAGTGTTTTTACCCAGATACTGTGAGATGTGTACAGATCCTCTTTTTCATGTTCGAAAGGTAATGTTCATGCTTTTGCACACCTTTTGTATATTTCGTGTTTATAGATAATCCTATTTTGACTCATCATTGTAGAAGTCCATTGTGATGAATGTAATATCTCTATCAGGATTTATGTTTTGTGTGCTGGAAGCCTACTGCAGTGTAATTTTCCCCTAAAATTTTGAAATGGGGCCCTTTTGTCTCATTTTGAGAAGAAAATATACCAATTGGGAAGGAAATTTTTAGGAGTAAACTGCAAATTTTTGTAGGCATAAATATGAAATAGCTTCATTTAGGAGTGGGGTCCATTACCAGCCCCATACAGTCCCCAGAAAAAAACCCGACTGAGAATGATTTTTTTGTGCCTTTGTGATCACCCTAAAGAAATGTCAATTGATGAAGTTTTATAACATCTTTGAAGTACCCACCATTCTGATTGTAACCGTAATTTTCTTAATTCCATCAATGTGTGCTAATATTTCAGGTGTGTGCAGCAAACTTTGGAGACTTCTGCACTGTAGTGGGACAGGAAAACACAGAACAACAGTTGGTAAGATCCGTACCGAGGAGCCTTAATGTCATGGCTCTAGAACGAATTTGTGTGCAAGACAGCTGTTGTTACTTGGCTAATGCTCAAAACTACTTTAATATTTGGCACTAAAAATTCTGTAAAATCATGATCATGATACATCAAATAAAATACCAACTAATTTTTTTTTGATGTTCGTCTTTTTAGTTCTTGAAAATCTGGATAATGTTTTGAAAGATTCTGATTTAACATTGAACATTTTCCAGCTGCCAAAGTTCTACTATCTTTGTGAAGATGGTGTGTGGGGAGTGAGGAAAGCCTGCGCTGAATGCTTCATGGCCGTGTCGTGTGCCTGCTCACCAGATGTGAGACGAGGAGAACTGTCAACCCTCTTTGTCAATCTGCTCTGTGATCTGTCACGATGGGTAAGATATGTGATTTTATTAAAATCTTGAGGGGATGAAGAAATAAATCTACAAAAATGATTTAAGGAGGCATACAGATTGTAATACAAGGTTTAACAGAATAGTAGTATTAGAATTTAAAATGAACGCTAGTCTAGTTGATAGGTCTCTGTGATATAGATTTCTCTTATAGACCAAATGTAATTTTGATAGACAAGGCATTGTGCAAGAAAATTTTACTTGAATCAACATTAGAATAAGGAAAATGTGTAACATTGAAGGAAGGGAAGCAATTTTACATAAAACTTTCCCTCGCAACTATATTTATCTTGGAATTATAAAATGCATAGGAAATAACTCAATTTGGTCTATGAAATAAATGATTCCAATAGACTTTCGGTGATTTTCATTGTGATGTTTTACCATTATTTAAATTCAAACACTGATGTCATTGCTGTATGTATATGTGCCATCATAAATTGTTTCGTATAAGTGGAAGGCAACTTTCAGAGACCTTATCAGTATCAAATTATATATTGTGTGGGGGCAGAAGAAACTGGCTGAAAAGTGAAAATCTTAACCCATCCCTTCTACTCAACCCATTTTTGGACATCTTCATAGCTGTAAATATCAGCATGGTAGTTTGAGTCGGAGATGTCCAATGAGATTTTGTTTTTTCTCTGTTTTTCTGAAGGTACGGATGGCAGCGTTCCAACAACTTGGTCCCTTTATTTCCACGTTTGCTGACCCAGGAGTAACAGGGTTATATGTTGATGATGAAGGCATACTTTGCATCAGGAATCCAGAAATATTGCTATCACTGTATGTATACACCTTTTTGTGTCGCAGCTAAAATCAATATATATTCGATGTACTTGCAACTATTTGTATTCATTGAAATAATTGTTATTGTCTTGTGAATTCATAACCTGTTGTGAAATGGTTTTGTTTAAAGAGTAAAGGCAATTGTGATGTTGCCTTTCCCTGATCTCTTGCATCAGTAGATTATACTGTAAAACTTGACGAGCAATCAACATGTAAGATTTGCTATAAATCTAGCATCAACTCTGTTTGAAAGTAGCTGATACTACAACTAGCATATACTGCAACATATTATTTAGAACATGTAGGTTTTATTATCGATAGTCGATCCGGTAGTTATGTGTCGTCGGAACCAAGGCTTTATTCAAATTATTCTCCAGACAGCAAAACCAACAAGGTCAGACTGTTTTCCATTGTGACGAAATTAAAAAAAAATCTAGTGTTTTAATAACATAGTAGCAAAGATAATTGAGTGCACCCATGTGGAATATCGGTTATTTGTAAAGTTTGATCAAATGAAACCATAGAGTTTTGTATTCCATCTTTGCGTATTGCAGAGTTATCTTCTCTTGTGAGCAGGTATTGATTGTTGCGTCATTTGTTTGTGAGAGTAACGTCATCAATTTTTGAGAAAACGATGTGATTTTCTCACACAAACCAATGACGTAACAATCAACACCTGCTCAAAAGAGAAGATAACTCTGCAATACGCAAAGACGGAATAGGTCACACTCGACTTGGATACCTAGAGGTGGGAGAACATTGTTAATTTGTAGGATAACTACCATTCTTCCACACACCAGAGGGAATCCTTTTCCGGTTTTGATAGAAAAATCAGGCAACTTTAATGTTCATAATGAAAGCATATTACATTTATATATTTGGACTTGAATTGATAGACTAAATGTTATATAGATATAATCATTTTTGCAGGGAAAGTGGTGAAAGATTACAAAACATTGTTGGACAGATGGACAAAGATGACATGCTCGTGTCTCCTCCTGAATATGAGGACAACACTGACGAAAATGTTAAGGAAGAGATTGATGAGAAAAGACTTGTAGGTGTGGACATTGTCTGTGATAATGACAATGCTGGAGAACCAATGGAAATCTCCACTATAGACAATGAAAGTGACAGAGACAGTATTATTAAATCAGAAACAAGAGACACACCTGATATTTCACCCGAAGAGTTACGAGCAAAATGTTACAAAGATGCAGAAAAGTCTACGTCTCATGATGTAGACTCTGATGTAGGAGAGGCTGTGGAAGGTAGTGAACTCAGTGAAACAAACAAATGTGAACCTCGATGTGATAGTGAGGAGGAGCAGGGTTCTGCTTCTGGACAGCAACAAGTAAAGGAAGAATCGAAAAACAAGTCTATAGATATTTTATCAAACTCAGCGACAGAAAAAGACAACTCTTCTGCTGGATCAGAAGATGTAGTGCATATACATTTAGATAATGTAGGAACCAATTTCAATTCTTTTCAGTATTGGCGAACTCCATTACCCGAGATTGACTTAGATTTTGATATTGTTAATGGAGCTGCCACGAACTTTCAGGTGACCACAAAAGTACGCGAGGATAAGATGTACAGCATGTCGGGCCCCCAGGACAGCAGTAGTACGACCTATAACACATCAAATAGCAATACACAAGCATCTAGTGATAAATTGTCAGACACGCTCAATTGGCTTCAGTTGGGTGAAGACAAAGGACCTAGTCAATCTGTGATAGAGGAAGGAGTCAAGTTTCACACTGCCAGTGTAAATACAGTGTGCGATGAAACGGTTGATAACATTGGCAGTACACATGTCCTCGGTGAGCATTTGAATGAGACCACCAGTAAAATTGTGGATGGTGTTGTAAAAGGTTTGTTTTTATCAGGTAAATCACAAGTAGCTGTAGAAACCATTATGAGCAAAGGGCAGTTTTGGTTTGTTTTGATTTCTATTACAACTTCCTGATGTTGACGAGATGTTATACTCCTTCAACATTTTTCAGTATGATCTGTGTTCTGGACAACTATTTGGTAACAATGTCTGTTTGGTAGAACAGAATCTTAGGAAAAGTTTGTTATGCTTTAACCAATCTTTAAATGCAGGAGTGTGGTTGATATCTGAATTCAAGCATTGGATTTTTTTTTTAAATAAGATCCGAGTAAAACAAGTTGTCTGATAGATAATATCAAAATAGAGCTCTGATTTTATTCTGCTGTATTGATAAGTCTTCATTAAGCAGGTTATGAAAGGCTAGATGAAATTGCAAAAATAAATACATTAATAAATTTCAAAGGTGTACACAAATGATAAAACATGTCGGGTTGAACAAGACGAAGCTCCTTTATAGTTGTTAACTTAACATTAGTGATACTGTAACAGCAGTCGCACGGTATTTGTATTTGTGCAAGTTTAATAACCAGTAATATGTTACCCAACTTGCATTGATGCTCGCTAGATAAATACCACCACAGGAATATGTAATGGAGATGTTTAATCAATTTTGATGATTACTAATTGATTAGATGATGAAATCAATTTTGATGATCACTAATTGATGATCACTAATTGATTAGATGATGAAATAACTCAAAACCAGGAATTGTGATGGTTTCCCAGCAGTAGTGTTAAATAATACAAAATTAAGTTATAAAAATTTCTCCGATTATGTTTCTTTAAAACTATTTTGTAAATATTTTCTATTTTGCCTTTCTTGCAGACATCAGTGGAAGTAGTTTATCCGACAATGCAGAAATGGACGAAGCCCAACTTGCTCAACAACAGGTATTAATTCTTGGGAATATTTTGATTTTATATCTACAGACAAGCAATGTCTTTTGCAAGGGGGAGAGACCATAAATAAAAGAGACTAACCCTAACCCTAATTAATTTTCGATGACAGATTTGATAGAAAGTTATTATAATATGATGATTTTTTGCACTGTTAAAATTGTACTTTTCATATTCATATCAAAATTTTTTAGGAGAGTTACTGTGGTATTTGAAGCATCTGTCAACACTTCTGTTTATGCAAAGTATTGAACTTGCTAGAACATCATTCAATTTTGATGAAATTAAGCATGTACGATAATATGTGGATTGGCATGATGTAGTAGTGTTGACGAGATAGAATTAAACTTTTGCATTTCCAAAACTTTTATGTATACATCATAATTAGCACCAGACAAGGCACTGGTCAAAATCTATCTCTGGTTTTAAAAGAATGGGTTGTTATATTGAAGCAGATGTTGATGTGTTTAAACCAGGATATAGTGCCTCAGAGCCTGCTGGAGAGCTACCTTGGTATGGCGGATCCCTCGAGGGCCCAAACTGTGGACACGGAGATCACACGACACTGTGCCTACAATCTGCCCGCTGTGGCCTACACCTTGGGTCGTAAAAACTGGAACTGTATCAAGATGCTGTATGATGTGCTGGCCACAGATATGCAGGTAGGTAATTTCCTTTACATGATATATAATGGAAGAGGTTCGGGAGAGGGATGCCACCAGGATTAGCCAAGGTCTGGCCTCACCCTTTGGGATTTCATCCCATGGCCATAACATGTAAAAGGTCCCCACTCTATTCCGTCTTTTCGTATTACAGAGTAATCTGCTCTTGTGAGCAGGTATTGATTGTTGCGTCATTTGTTTGCGAGAGTAACGTCGTACGTTTTTGAGAAAACAACAATTTTTTCACACAAACTAATGATGTAACAATCAATACCTGCTCACGAGAGCAGATAACTCTCCACTACGAAAAGACGGAATAGCTGTTTGCATATACATGAATCTTCAACGAAAATCCCCTTTAAAAACCATTTAACCTTTTTGCCAAGAATCATAAGTAATGTTGGATGTCCTGCGGGATGCAACCCAAAATGAGAATCCCTTGGCAATAATTATTGAGAATATTTTTCTATGATTGCTTAGTATCCAAGTGTAGCATAACGAGCCCTCTAGGCATCTTGTTCGTGGTAAGGACATGTGTTTTCTGGTTCAGAAAAAAATTTGTAAAGATACACAGCTTACACATCTATATGTTTGCCTCCATGAAAGATACAAGACCTGTTGAAAATTTTGTGTGGTATTATTTTCTGCAGTGGAAAGTTCGTAGAACATTGGCCTTTTCCATCCATGAAATGGCATTGATCCTTGGAGAGGAAATAACACACAGAGACCTTGTACCTGTATTTGATGGATTCCTCAAGGACTTGGATGAGGTCAGAATTGGAGTTTTGAAACACTTGGCAGACTTTCTGAGAGTAAGTAGAATCTGACTGGTACATTGTCTTGTACAGATTTTTTATTAGTTTTGAAAATAAAAATCAATTTTAATTTAGGGCTGTTCCAGAATTAACCATGGGACGGGGTGGGGTGGGAGACATTTTTTCAGAGACCATATCACCCATAAAGTCTTCAAATTGATTCTCAATATAAGGAATGGTAGGCAGACCTGGATCTAACCCTGCCACCCATAATGTGTTAGACCGGTGCCTCCTACCTCCTTGTACAATAAATCATTGACTAGCTCTTACTGATTTGTATTATTACTGAAAAATGATTTTTATCTATCAGAAAGTATTGCAAGTTTATGGTGTTTTAAAAATCATTTGGTTGTGTTGTATTTGATAAAAATACCCGTTTAAAGTTTTGTAGAAAGACAGCTATTTGGGATTGATGTAATTCTTTGGAAGGGGAACAACTCTAAATTTGTGTATAGGAATTTTTTTTTATTTGAATATTTGTTTGGCATTGCAGCTTTTGAAACCTGACATGCGACAACAATACCTTACAAAAGTGGAATGCTTTATGAACACGGACAATTGTCGCAATTGGCGATTCCGATTGGAATTGGCAGAGTAAGTGAATCCCTAATTAAGTGACTGATTTTGCTAGAAATTTCACAATTCTATATGGTTAGCTTCTCGCAAAGTTTTGAAATGGATGGTTGAATTTGAAAGAATAGATGGTTGAATGTTCACATGATACAACGTCGACCAAATATTTGTATTCTAAAAAAAATAGACAGTTTTTAAGTCGATGAAGAGCAGGCTACATTTGCGGGAAACTGGCATTAACGAGATAGCTGATAGTTAATCCAAGAACATATTTATTAGTTCTGCTACGAACAGAAATGATAGGTTTCATTTTCTTCTGCAGTTGAAGATTAAAAGTATAGTGTCCTATCGATGTGTATGAAAAATGAATTGATATCAAAGTTGTTACCTTGATTGCATTGTTTGTGTTTTAGTCAGTTAATGCTGATGTCAGAGCTATTCTCAGCCGATGAAGTCAGCCGCTACCTTCTTCCCCTTGGCATCACTTTAGCAGAAGATAAAGTGGCGGAGGTTCGCCAAGCAGCATTCAGACTGGTAAGAAATAAATTTATTGAAATATATCTGGGTTCAGGTCACTCATGATGTATTTGGTTAAATAATGGTCCTGTGAATTCACGGTTTCATTTTTGTTCATGGTTAAGGACACACACCGTCTATACGGCTGATTGTTGTACAATTGCTCATTTTCATTGGTCAACATCAGCATTATTAACACTTGTGGCAATTCGAAAAACACAACACATTGCCCAAGTGGCTAAACACATACATATTGGTGCCAGTGTGGAAAGGTGGAAGTGTTCTGGTTTTCCTGGCACAAAATGAAACTTGAGGCAGAGGCAAATCTATATATATGTTTCCACAGCCTTGATGACTTCTCATCTAAGGGTAAATGTTCCGCTTAGGAGCTAGGGCATTTCAAGCATAATTGCACTGAAATTGGTGATGGTTCCAGAAAAACAACCTTAGACTTGCCTCCCCTGATCTGTTTTACAACCCAACTAAGAACACTGAAATCTTGACATGTTTATTTTAAATTACACAAATGTAATATGCCACATGTTCAAATTTAGGTGATTTTCTCACCAAATTTTCATAGAGCAACATTAAATTATTTTATAAATTAGAAGAATTCATGTGAACTCTTGATCCAAAGTGTTATCCTTGAAAATAGAACATAATAGTCATACTTTCTACTGTATCTCTTTACAGCTCAGTATCATGATGAAACGGATGGCTGACAGAAATGATGAAAAATTGACGATAGGTCTAGTAAAGGCCTTGAAGGAAAAATTTGCTGAGAGTAATAAGTGGGCAAGAAGACAAGTGTAAGTTACTTGCCTTTTGATTTCCAACTCTGCTCAATTTTAAGTTTGGATGTTGTTGCTAGATTGAAGTTTATCCATGTGTTTATATGTGCAAAATTTCTAAAAAGAACCCTCAAGCTTTCACTTAATCAAAATGATTGAATCTACAACTAAAGTAAAGTTCTATAGAAACATCTTACTTGCTCAAACATTGTTATGTAAATTTCTGACTTGGAGTACACTGGACAAGAGCAACAGGAATGCACAAAACAGGCAATTCCCAGATATTTTTGTTAGCAGACATGAAACCTCATACATATTGATTATAATTTTGAAAAAAGAGTTTTTTAGGAATGCTGATCTGTGATAGTATGCAAGTTAAAACTAAATCAAATTTTTGAAAAGTCTTTTTACATAATAAATTTTCTTAATTTTTGTAGACCGTACTTGCATATATTAAAACACCTGAGACAGAGATGCAAAGTAAATTGTATTGCACGTACCTTGTTGGTCTTGGTACAATGACGATGCAAGGTTTTATCATTGATTAATTTCTCGAGATCTAAGATGGATGATGATATGAAAAAGATGTTTAGTATCAGCTGAACAGTGAAGTTGACCAATATGATTTTAGTTTGAACTTTGCTATGTTTAAAGGTGTATTCAACTGATCTGTTTGTTTCAGGTACGCTCAATTAATAGAATATGTACTGGAGGAAGATGCTGTTCCTATAGAGATCTTCACTACCGAATTGGTGCCAAGTCTTTTATCTCTATGTCATGATGCTGTGCCAAATGTTAGAATTTCTGTTGCCAAAACGATGTCTCGACATATATTCACTCGTGGTAAGACACCGTATGAACTTTAGTGATATAATACTTGTGCTTTGAGTTTGTAATCAATTGTACAATGTACTAAATATGTAGTAATAGATCAGCAGTCTTCTTCATGTGTAGCTTTTGTTTTCTGAGGTGATGGGGCTGGGGACACATTTCAAATTCTTATGACAGTTGGTGAAGAAGTTTGGGGAGAGGTGTTTACAAAAATACTGAGGGTTGAAAATATTACTACAGGCTTTAGAAGCAAGATATGAAGAAATAAAACATGTATTCCAAAAGAACGCTTGGGAAACGGTGTAGATTGGTTTATTTTTCAGCTGTCATTATCTGTAGATGTAATTCCTTATTCTCCATTTCAGAATATTTTACATCGCCAAAGAATCCTCTTTATGAGGAGATGTGCAGGACACTGCAGAACTTACAATCTGACAGTGATCGTGATGTGCGTTTCTTCGCTTGCCCCGAGCAAGATACCTGTGTAGACAATGAGGAAGACTTCAATCCTGATTATATACAAGAAAATAATTTCGCACAGGATGATGAAACGGTAATTATGTTTTTCTCATGAATCCATTTGAAATGTAGATTAAACTGAAATGAATTTCAATGACTACACCATGACTGCCAGCTATTGTAGAAAGTCAGGTAGTTTATGAGGTTGGTGAAATCTTACCTATTTTATGTTATGAAGTAGAAAAATCCATTTCTATTTAAATGTTATGTGGAGAAATGAGCTAGCATCTTCTGCACCTTTTTTTAAATGTTTAACTAAATGGTATGTATTAATGCAGGAAATTCTCTTGATTAAAAGGTATTTTTTTACTTTTTTTAAACAGCTTCCTGTCTAAGCCGGAGGAACCCAGATGTGTCCATTGTATAGGGACTCAGGGACCAAGACTCAACTGTATGCAATGTCGCAGGCTGTGATAGCTTCGCACATGTGTGTGTTAATTGAATGATTTGTGATAAATTAAAATCATGCCGATAGTACAAGACAGATGCTGGTGTCTTTAGGCCATGTTTGAAGAATATGTCTGTTTTCTATTATGTTCAATAGTCAAAACATCTTGTAGAGTTCATTGAACCAGTGAAAAAACTATCCTTTACAAAAGTTGGGTCCCAGCGAGTGATGAATTTGTCCCACATTGGAATAAATACAAGACAAAATTAAAATTGCATTGAAAAGTGACAAGACTGACTAAATGACCTAAATATGTTCATGATTGAAGAACACAGTAAACAATTGGAAGACTGACGAAGAAGTTTGGGGGACCCCCAATAAAGTTTTGAAGTAAAGGAAACAGTTATTTTTGTAACTTGGCCTAACTTGTACAATGTATACATATATATAATCCAACTGGGGCTGTGACTTTGTGTTGTGTGTTGTCTGAGAGCAGTAGCATGTGACTGTGTTGTGTGTTATAGGATGGGAGTGGCGTGTGACTAATTGTTCTGTGAGAGGATTAAACGACACTGAATGATCATTGATTGTTTTGCCATATTGGCTATACATGTAACTTCACCCGATAGATATTATTGTTCCGAGGTAAAAAAAATAATGCCTTGTTTGCCAAACTTTAATATCTTGCTTAAGCACACATAGCTTCAGTTTCTTAAATACTCCTTGACCAATATTTTTTTCTTAATAACGTTGCTTAATTTAAAGGGAAATGATCAAACTGGAGCTGTGGAATATTTGGGAAATTGGCCTGAACCAATGGCCATTGTCCATCCTTTTGTTAACTTTTCATCCACTTTGACTTGTTGTACAAGTCGTATGCTAAGCACAAAGTGGTATAGTGGATATCTTGGGTAAAAAGAACGAGGAAATTTACTACTGCCTATTTTCTAGACAGATCATTATTAATTGATAGTTACGAATGATCTACTACAGTAAAACCTTTATATATTTCTGCCATTTATCTTGCAAAAAATGGCATTGTAAAGGGGAGAGAAAGGTATAAAGAAATGATTTCTTTTATTGATGAATAGACGTGGGATGTTGAAGTATTTGTTTATGGTAAGCGAGATGGAAATTGAATGAAATAAGTGGCGCTGTATGAAGGTTTTACTGTAGCTTTGTATTCTGTTTCTCATGTTGGCGACACAGGTTTCTTGTAGTTCAAAGTGCTGTGTAATTTGACCACTTTTCAACTGTAATGATATACAGTATAATAGTATAGTCGAGTCCCTGGTAGCTGCCAAGTTGTGCTACTTTACTAGTCTGAACTTCACACAGAAGGTTGTATGTGGGCTGTTTTACCCAATCACCTCCAACTTCAACAAACATCCGGCTCTTATAAAGGGCTTAAGTTTTTGTAGGACTGAAAGTCCAGATTGTAGAGTATTTAAAGATAGATGTCCTGAGTACATCAACACGAGTAACGAAACCTATGGTCCATTTGACCTTTTATTTATATATATTGGTATTCTTTTAGACAATAAATCATTATTTATGTACGGGTTTATTATAAGATTTTATATAGATTGTTATATGGTCCAGCTGTTTTAAGTGTTGTTAACTCAAAATTTCAAAATGCACAGTTTTCAACATGCTGAAATTGGACAAATGTATTTTAAGTGCTTGTTTAAAATCCTGGCACACACAGCTTTTGTTAAATTTCAATAACTTAACAGTTAACAACACTTTAAACAACCGGCCCCAGGTAATTTAGTGCTGGGTCCTGATGGCTTCATTTTCCTCTCTTTTTTTCATTGTGCCTTAAAGAAGTTTTATTTAAGTATTCCTCATTTGGGTACAAGTGATTTTATCAAGTCACTATTTTTTTATCATTTTGGCAATAGCATAGTCAGAATAATATATTTATTGTCTACTCGAGTTTGCAATCTTGCAGTCATCTATTCCATTCCTATCTTGTTACTTGGCAATACTTATAGATTTAGCAAATCGTTAATCGTTACTGGATGGTTCATTCGGGACGAATTTGCTACAAATCTACCTCATTGTCATTGCTAGTCATAGGAATAAAATCCAAATAGGTGATTATTTTTCAGAAGCATGAAATTAATTGCAGTCAACAACATAATACCTTTTACTTGTTTAGGAAAACTAGAAACCTGGTTTATGCTCCACTCATAGAAAGTATCAATGTTAGCCTACAATGCATCAACAATGTTGTTAACTTTGCCTCAAATGTCAAAAACAAAACCACCAAGCCAATTCTCTTGATTAAAACCTGTAATTCCTTGTTTATAGCCTTTTGAAATATTTCGTAGAGCAACCGATCTTAATTGGGTTATCGAGTCAAGACTGCAGAAAATGTACTACAATGTTGTAGTAAAAATTATTGTTATGTAGGGTACTAAAATTGTGACATTGGGTTTATGTAGAAAGCTTGGGACCCAATGGGCCTGGAATACTGTACTTTTTAAAATGTTTCACCACCATTTTGATTATTGAACATTTAAAACATCAAATAATCCTTTAATACTGTAAAATATAAAATTTTAAATTAAATTGACATTTGATACAAGGATTGTTATTTAATGGGTTCACAAGTTGCATTGTCATTTGTTATCAGATTTAAAGCCTTTTCCTTTTTGTTGTTGGTGAGATTTTGATACAAGTCTTCCTCTACAGGCTATTCCGTCTTTGCGTATTGCAGAGTTATCTTCTCTTGTGAGCAGGTATTGATTGTTACGTCATTGGTT
>JAUMHH010000011.1:0-15060 GCA_032359455.1 Chlamys rubida
GGTCCATCCTTTTGGAAAAACCCATGTCATTTTTTTCTAATTAGGCTTATTTTCTTGCATTTGTTACGTAGATTCCAAAGAAAAAAGGGGCTTCTCGCCTTACTTTTTGAGATATTTCAGCTGTAAGGTAGCTACTTATCTGCAAATTTCCCCCAAAATATGAAAATTAAGTAAAAATGTGTTTTCTACAATATTTACAAAATTTGAGTTACCACCAAGTTGAATATTTTTTAAACATTGGTGACAGCACAGAAGTAGGTAAGTATGACCTAACCATATGAACCACTATCCTTTTGCACAACGTGCCTGGGTAAAATCTTACATATCGTCACATACAAGGATTGAGAAGAAAATCAAGAGAGGGGTTGATCAGAGGACAATTACTTCCTTACAATCTTTTGATACTTGATCAGGAGGAACGCTTGCTATTATTTTATGTTTTAACTGCCAGTAGAAACAAACCAGGACTTACTGATACTTTTTATGTACATGCATATATTATACTCATGTTGTTATGAATAGTAGTATGCTCTTTATGAGTATATAAATATAAGCAAAGAAGTAATAATGACAGAGCATACAACGGAATTGGTCAAATTTTCAGGGCAATTGTTTTGATCCAGTACACATATTGTATTATACTGTCGTTATAACTTATGGAACATATACATATCTTTACAAAATTGGATTTTATCAAATATGTCTTTTTGAACAATACAAAAATACAGAAGATAATGACTTTAACATTTTATACTAACCTTGTTATACTATCATACTGTCATACGATAATCGAAAAAATGTGTACTGACTGTGTTGAGTTATTGCTCAATATATCTCGCTTGTGAACATTCAAACTGTGTCTCGTTATTTCGACGTTATGTTATCGATAAAACAGATAAGGCAGACATGACTCATAACGTGCCTATTTTGTTACGATTCTAAAATCGAGAATAAACAAATAATAATTATAATGGTATTTATTTGAAATTGAAATGCCAAGGTGATATATAGTTGCATATAGTGACTCAGGTCTTAGCTCAATTCTGTGGGTTAACTTTAAGAAAAACAGCAATAACAAAGTAATCACACGTTTGACTGAATTATTCGGTTCTGATTTCACTGTCTATTGTCATAAATTGTGTCGGACAAATATTGACTATTTAGTTCGATCGCGATAGAGTTGATATGTTCTCCAAAGGTGATAAAAGTGTATATGTTAGTCTTTTTTTTATTTTTTTATTATTTAAAACATCACACAGAGAGCGATGTATTCGTTTGACGAATTCCGGCTTCAGCTTTATATATTGACATTACCTCAGCACGACAATATTTTATACTCATGACAAACCTCCAACCATTGCGATGACTTTAGTTTCACAATTTCACAATCATTAACTTTCCTTTTCTCAGTAGCAATATTCCAGCCTCCCTTGCCATTTGAGTTCACACATTACACCCTATTAAAATATCCGGAGTTTTGTTTATTATTTTTATTATTTCATATTAATTGACTTATTATTTACTTACATTCGATTTTTCTGATAGAGGAATTAATAGTACTTTGTAATATGGTCTTCGTCATGACACGGCTGCGAACTGTGAGATTTATTGTCTGTCATAATTGAAATCTTCTTCGCTGTGTGTATGGCCTTTGGGGATCTAAATACTAGTCAACAACATACTTTACATACTTAATACAATGTATACCTATTGTATTAACAGATTGGAGACGTTAAAAGCGAAAGCCAAAATGAGCAATATACATACATTTCCTACCGATTCATTTGGTAAATTTACTTAATATATATTGTTTACGTACACATTTACGTACAGTGGTACCTTTTTAGTATTCTGGACTTTTAACTTCGAGTAATAACGTCAAAGCCATCATTTGTTTGATATCAGCATTTGTCCAGATTATCGCCATATGTTGTACAAAATATATTGGATATCCTATGAGATTATACTGAGATTGATTCCCAGGTATAACATACGAGATTCGGCGAGTCTACGTTTGTAGTCTAATTGATATTGAATGAGAAACATTAATTTCAGGTGAATTTTTAATGATTTGTCGTACCTCAACAATTAATATATAGAACGTAATAATTTGCTTATGTTAAACTATTATGGGTTTTTTTATCATTTGCGCATATTAACATTGTAATCACCTGTTGAAATTAACTTGTTTTTTTCCTTAGCCCCGTCTGGAAGTTCAGCCGCCGGTCAAACCATCGGATTCTCTGGACAGGGACACTCATTTGCTGATGGACCTTCGACGGAAGGTATGCTTACGTGTTTTCAATAGCGGACAAAATGTCATGGATATAATATAAAATGGTTTACAGAAACTCTCCTCTGAATTCCCCGAAAAGTTTTATAGGTATATGATGAAAGTGTTGCTAACCTGTGTTTCGAATACCGGTATTTATTGATTTTTGTTTTCAACTGAATCTGCGATCTTTGACAACAGGTTAGGCCGTAGCACTTAACGAAATATATGTTTCTCTCAATTCTTGTCAATAACTATGTACTGTATAATATGATCAGAAATATGGCAAGCCAACTTAACATTTATTCAAGGAGCAATGTCGATCCCGAATTTCATAAAACTATAAAAGATATCTTAAATAGTATATGATATATCGTATATGATATATAGGACCATATATCTTATGTAGAAATTAAGGAGGAAGTGGAGAAATTAGTTTACCATCTTTAATGCCACAAAATCTCATTCTATATAAGATGTCTCATAAAGTAACGAGATTTCAATTATATTCGCTATCTTATAAAGTGTATAAGATATTTTATATATTATATAAGATATCTTATTAATAAAATTGAATAAGATAAATTATATGTTATTTAAGATTACTTATATACTTTTTTGAGATATCTCATTTAATTTCTATATAAGATATCTCATATAGTATACAATGTTCAATATATCATATATAGTATATAAGATAATTTGTATATTATATAATATATCTTATATAATTTGATGAAACACAGGATCTACATTGCTCATTGGATAAATGTTAGGTTGGCTTGCCATATAGAAATGTCATTTGCTACCCGTTGTTAGATCTGTGAGGCTGATTTATTAAAAGCAATAAATCTATTTAAAAGCAATTAGATTATATGTTAACGTAATACTAAACATGATGTTGTTTTTGTCACTTATATATGCAGTTTGTTTGCAAGCTATATCCAATATTTGAGATATCTTATATGTTATATAAGATATCTTATAAGTTATATTAGATATCTTATATGTTATATATGATATATGATATCATCTATAGAAATAAATGGAATGATATCTCTCAAATAATGTATATCTTATACAAAAGAAATTTGATAAACTTTAAAACTTTAATTTTATATACAATTTATCTTATTTAATATATACGTTACTATCTAAACATCTTATATATTGCACTACATATCTCTTATAATATATAAGATATATATCGTACATGCTAGTTCATATAGTATATAAACTGTCAATATATACTTTTTTTAAGATATGTTATATATAATATAAGGTATAGTATATAAATATATAAAACATAACTTTAGTATGATATAATTATCTTGTATAAATCAATGAAATGCAGGATCGATATTGCTCCTTCAAAAGAGTTGGCTTGCCATACAGTATGTTTGCTAGTAACCCCAACATTTGATGAAACATCTACAGTACATGTTTGATTATGTTTTATGCATGGTGTTTTTCGGAGCAATTAACACAAATACTTAATATTATGATCTTACTATTGTCATATATCAACCTTCATTCATACGCATGGACATATGTTTATTTGTTTACTGTCATATAGTATACTGCGTGTCGTTACCTGATAATTGTTTTAATTCTGATGTACATAAAAACATGGCTGATATGTTTGGATTTCATTTTGTTTCTATGTTTCAAATACCATGCAATGTGTAAGGATGATTCAATAACTTAAATCTGACGATTTCAGTTGATGGCGCTATTGGAGATCAACTTGGCAAAGGTAAGAATATGTTCATCTGAAGCCAAAACTCATAATAAAAAGAAATATTATACATTATATTATATAATTATTTTTTGTCATTATATCTTATGTTTTTGTTTGGTTCCTATTTGATTCCCGGTGTCAAATAAGCGTTCCGGTTGGTTTTATGATGTGTCCAAGCTCTGAAATAGTTGTATTGTTATTTACTGTTATTTTACATCAGATACATGTCTTTACCGGATTGAAATTTATGCATTTGTTGATAACACGCAGGCTACTTGTGCCTTTTAAGAATGATCATACACGACTTAGTCGTGTTTAAGCACTTTATTCCTAACATTTAACACAGAAACACCATTGTCCTATAAAGATACGTAATCGTCAATTTATATATAATTAACGACATATAATCAATTACTTTATCACATTGCAATTATAGATTGGCAGTTTTACTTCGACACTTTATCACCTAATTTATCTGCAAACCTTGATGACCTGGCAACCTATTTGGATCTTTCAAGTGATCAATTGGTCAGTATCAGAAAAGAAAACAACACGGAGCACGAAAGATGTTTCCATGTATTGTGGTCATGGCTCAAGAAAAGTTCTGTCAGAAATGATACAGAAAGGCTTACAAATTTGCGCGACGCCTTGAAAGAGGCCGGGAGAAAGGCTTTAGCCGAGGAAGATATCCCGACTCGAAATATGTACGAATACAAAGGAAACGTCCACGACAAAGAGAAAAAATTCCAGAAGGGTAAAGAAGCTCTAAAAATAGCCAAAGGAGTTGGAGATAATAGTGCCCGGCTCGGGAGATATTTCAATTTGAAAGAGGAGGATAGTGCACGCATTGTCAGCAATACCACTGGCGATGCAGTGAAACAAGGACAAAAGATCGTAGAGGCGTGTATAAATCAAAACCTTCTGAATACCCGCCAAAATCTCTGTGATGGTCTTAACTATATAGGGAACACATTGCTGATCAACGAAATGAACGAATACTGGGGTTAAACCTTGTGTCTTTCCAAAACACTTTGTGTAAATAAAATAATTTCGATTAAAAAGATTAAATTGTAAATTATTGTTTTGTGATTTACCTCTTTTGCTAACATGCCGTTGTTTATGATGTTTACGATCATCCGAAACTATAAAGGACTAATATTTGGGCACATGGGTAGGTGACATGAAAAATGTAATAACAGGTCAAGCGTCCTGTAAATGTGACTGTATATCTTAAATCTGTCACCTTAACCTAAAATGACACATGAGTAAGATTCACACAAATGAACTAAACCAAAAAAGTCCAGTTGCTACCTCTTTTTTTGGGAATGATTTGATACTGAGGGACATCAATCATACATTATAATGATATCAAAGTTTTTCGTTTTACACAAACAATGTACGTATTAAACGTGTCGCAACGTTTCAAGACCGACTGGTCCCTTTATCAAACTATGACTGAGTGAGCGATTTGTATTTATACCTGTACAACGATGTGACGAAATTGTATATTTGTCATGTCACTCGACCCGAGACATTTCGCCTATCGATAGGGAGCGTAGATAGGTTACAGGTAGGGTGTATATCTCGCCCCTCCCCTGTTATGTCAGTATCGGGTCATACAGATGACTCAGCTGGTGTCCCACCTCGTCTCTGTTCATGTTCGGAGTTTTCCTGATTTTGATTGCTTCTTTGATTTGTCTCGTTTTTGTGTGTTGTTCCCTTTTAACTATCTTGGCATTGTCCCAATCGACGATGTGATTTTGGGTGTTAGCGTGATCTGTTAATGCCGATTAATTGTACTGGGTAGCGATGTTTTGCGTGTAAATCTGGTGAATGTGATGTTACTCATTTCCTCTACGTCCTTTTGATGTTCCTTCAGTCCTCCCGACGTGTACCAAATTTCATCCCAGTTTCTCCTAAATAGGACTGCTGACAATGTGTGCACTGAATTTGATATACAACTCCTGTTTGGTCTAAAACTTCAGTCTTGTCTTTCGGGTGCACCAGTAACTGTCGGAGTGTTGTCCCCTCCACGAAGGGTATAGTGACCCAGCCTTTGCATTTGGTTTGGCTCTCATTTCTTTTCGTCTGTCTCGGTTTTATAGTTTCTGTCTTTTCACTTTGTTAATTGACCAGTCGGGGTAGCCACTACGGTTGAGTGCGTCTTTTATGTACTGTTCTTCCCCGGCCGACTTGGTGTAAGGCAAGCGTGCTATCCACTGCGCCACTCGACTACCAATCATGTGTATTCCACTTCGATTGGGGTACATATGTATATATTCGCTAACCAAACATTTTCTTTGTTTGCTTTTTAAATCTGGTCAAACAATAAAAATGATATGCTTCTCATAATGACAAAGCTATAAGGAACATGCGTGAAAAACACACAGGAGATACAAAAAATGGTTGGTTATTATTAAAGATGAAAACTGAGAAAATTGTTATTTACATTTTCTGACGTTATCACATTTGCCAAGACATTTGTCCAGACTTAGTCATGTGAAGTATTCACGTTTACTTCATAGAATCAACAAAAAAGAAAAAAATAACCTTCCCAAGCGGGGAATCGAACCCCGGCCGCCGCGGTGAGAGCGCGGAATCCTAACCACTAGACCACTTGGGACATGGTTCTAAGGTAATTTAAACATATCTATATTCTAAAGAAGAGCAGATTGAAGATGATGTCTGTAATTAAGTAATGAAATAATAACGATTTTATTCATGAATGGATAAACTGTTCCATTGATGTGCATAAAATGAATTATTCTTTATTGGATTTTGTCAATTTATAAATTTACACTTGTTTTTTCTGGGTCGCTTCCACGTTTTAATGTCAAGGTTTTCCCAAGCTTTCCGATGATAAAGTCGTTTATTTTCATTATGGTCGCAGATGACAGCAGAATAATTTCAAAGTCGAAAGTGAGATCATTTCTAATCCAGGAAATGTCGAAATGGCGAATAAATGTACCAAGACATTGAATTAGCAATGTCGGGTATATTCCAGGACAATTGTCAGTGGCTTTCCGTCACGGAGGAAACGCTGTTTCTGCACGATGGACTGATCAGGGTCACCGATTTGGTCGAACTTCCTCGTGATGTAAATAGTTCCTCAGAAGGTGACAATGAAGTCGTAACGTTTGATTTGAAAACACCGAAGGAATTAAGCGATAGATTGCTAGCTGTGTGTGGCACACAAAATAATGCCTACTCCAGGTTGCTGGAGTATCGCTTGAATGCACTGAGGGGCTATTGGAATGCACAAAGGCAGGTGTTGATCGACGAACAACAGGACAGAGACAACACAACACATGAGGAAACAATAGCTCTGTTGAAAAAGCAGGGTATTTTCAAAGATCCAGAACAGGCTTCTTTTTCCACGAGAATCAGCGTTCTTTTAGTGATTCCACTCTTACAATCACAGAGTAGAGTAGACCCAAACCTGTGTGGAGTCACAGCAGAGCTGCTTTTGAACTGTCTTAGGGATTGTGCTCCCCTAACTTTGTTTAAGGAACCAGGCGATTGCTTGAGAGGTCTTGAAAATCTGCTCTGCACTTGGCTAGGAGAAGACAGCAATGATGCCAACAATAAACAGTTGGTTAAAGATACTATGCAGCGTAAAAATACGGCTGCAGCACTTGTTGCACTTGCATGTGCAAGGTATGTCAAACTAGTGTGTGGAATGTGAATATATTTACAAGAGAGAATACCATTATGGTATCAGGATATAAAGCCACAAGTTCCACTTACCGCATTTACACTACGCCCCTTTGCACTGGAATCTTTTCACTTTCTAATCTGTTCTTTTAACATTAACCCAAAAATGCTGTTCACATGTACACCAATCTAATAATACACTGTATAAACATATCTACCAATTCCCCTTTAATTGTGCAGATTGACCTGCAATTAATGAATAACCAATTAATCTTGATAACCTACACAGATTGTAGTATATTTTGGAATATCCTACAATTGCACTGCAGTTATCCCAACATTGGAAATGTTTTTGAAATCACCATTTCTAAACTTTAGTAAATTATAAAGCTTCTTAGAAAAGACATATCGTACTTCTACCGGCATATTCAAAGGCAAATTTAATAGTTTAAATGCTGTATATGGTGATTTTGATATCTTTGAAAAATTTACATACAAGATTCAAGAATCTTTATTTATCATCATATAGAATCAGCATAAGAATTTGTTTTACTAAATATAAAAACAAAGTAAAAATGATAAAATATATACAGTAACATGAGATATCACAGCATATATATTTTACTAAGACGGGGAATGTTAACAACAAAAAGAAAAACGATCACATGAAAGTTACTAAATATCACAGCATGCAAATTGACAAGAATAAAATACAAAAATATTAAGTACAAACACATAGCATGTATTGCACTAGATGAGAAAAAAAACCCCAAAAAACTAAGAGTGATGTGATATAAGGCAATTCACACCACATTTTATACAAAGATTTAAAGGCCAAGAAGAAATGTCTTATATGTACATGTATGCCAATTTGGCAAACAAATATGAATGTACTGATTATATGCTAATATAGCATAAATTAAAAGAAGAAAATAAACATGAAATAAGAGCATAAGTAATGCAGAATAAACTTTAAAATACTTAGCAGTGTTTACAAAAAGTGGGAAAAAAATACTGAAAATAAACAAAAAAACAGCCATAAAGTACATTAATGTAATGAGATGCAATTAGCAAGTTTGTCCTGCACTTTGGCCTTTTATAGCCATCATTTCATGGCAGATGGGAATAAGTCTGGCATTGACACTAATATTAATAAACAAGTACAAAACTTTCTGTAGACTACAGCATGGAAGTCTTCTAAAGTTTTCTTTTTCAAAAAGACAAATCTATTCCAACTAATAAATGAACTTTAACCTTAAAAGGTAGGGTTAATGGTAAATTTTCAATAAAAAATGCTCAGATCCTTGAAGCAGTATTGATCTTAAAGTGTGCTTTTCTTTATATTACTTTGACAATATACAATGTAAACTTTGGAAAGAAACTTTGGAATCTGATGGTAACAGTGACTGTATAATTATGATGTGTCTTGTTTTCATCACACCAACACTGATCCATGTACAAAATAAGTTGTGCCCAGGTTTTGATAAATATTGTTGGGCTAATATGAGTACAATAAAATATGGACATTTTTTCTTGTTTGATAGTAAAAATATAGAAAGTGGACTATGGACTGTGACAAAACAATTTCTAATTTCTTATCCTGCAACTGTACATTCTTGATTGGTGACATACAAGAGTAATATAAAATCATTAATGTAGTAAGCTATCTCATTTGGGGAAATTTTGGAGCCAAAATTCAGTCCCATTTCCAAAAGTTTTTTTTTACCTTAGTCATGTATTCAGATGAATTGCAAAATTAAACATCTAAATGAAATAAAATATGATAGATAAGGATGCCATAGTCCTTATCTAATAGATAGGCTTTGTAAATAAATCTATTTCAGTATAACTTGGAAATCAAAAAATTTCAATATGGTTTGCTTTGACACAAATTGTTTCCTAAAATAGCAACCATAAAAAGCCCTCTTTGTTAAGTTTGCATGCTAATTACCACCACAGTTAATGTGTTCATTGTATAATACAGAGGTCACCTATAGACGACCACAGTTAATGTGTTCATTGTATAATACAGAGGGCACCTAAAGACGTTCATCCACACGGTACACCTGCTGCAGTCGCTGTCGGACCTGGACAGTTTACCTGTGGTGGACATCCTCACACGACTGCTGGAGACGGAGGGAGGCCAGACACAGCCCACGGCCCTACTGGGCACTAAACATGTCCTGTGCTGGGGCTTTGAGGACTTACTGGGAGGGACTGAAAAGGAGGCAACCAATGGCAATAAGGATAGCAAAGGTCAGTCAGCATCTGCTCTTGTGTAATGGATCTGAACTTAGTTAAATGCAGGTGACAGGATAGATCCAGTGATTGAGTGACCATCTAGTCTTTGTGGCTCAGAGTCAGGTGACAGGATAGATCCAGTGATTGAGTGACTATCTAGTCTTTATGGCTCAGAGTCAGGTGGCATGTATGTCTTACAGATGTTTCTAGTTTTATTTACTTGGGAATGTGCTTTGACCTGCCAGCACTTTCTCTTTATATTCTATTTTCATTATTTTTCTAAATGTATTGTTTTATTCTGTTCAATTTGACTCCAAATATGATACAGAGCTCTAGGTATATGTTATTGTTGTTGTTTGAAACTAGTTGAACTTTTTCAGAATGAACTTAGTGTTTTCAGTGCATGTGTACCTTTCAGATGTGTCCCTAATTAACCATATTCACTTTACCATGTACAAAAGACTTTTTATGATTTATTAAACTTAATTTTTCTCTGGTTACAGACAGTGATGTGGGACGCAGTATCACTTGTGACGGAGCGTTTCTCTACACAACTAACTCACAGGGAAAAGGCTTGGCTAAGATGGGCACAGGACTGCATGGCTCTCTCAGGTACCTAGGAGTATTCAAGCAATGAGCTGTGTCAGATAAAAGACCTTTTGATTTTAATTTAATTCAGAGATAAGGCATTGATAACTCAACGGTATACACAATCAGTGTGGATAAAAATGTTTTATTTGTGTTAATTTCTTACAATATTTTGTGGCACTGAAAAAACAGATAACTATACATGTTGAGAGTAAATAGAATATAATTTATTTTTTACTGTTTCCTTTATGAAATCCATTAGTATCACAAAATATTTTGCTTTTTCTCAAAAACCCCTACAAAAATATTATCAATATTAACGATAGATATTTAGAACTGCATTATATACGACTGTTTTTTTATTTGTAGGGGGTACGTGTATGGTAGAAATGTTGACTTTATACGACTGTTTTTGATTTGTAGGGGGTACGTGTATGGTAGAAATGTTGACTTAGGCCCAGGGAAAGCTGCCTTTGGTAACGGTACACTGCTCTACAGACCCCAGTCTTTTGACCAGGAAGCAAATCTCACCAATATGTGTCAGCTAATAGACATCAACACCTTACAGGTAGCCTCACCTTAATTGTTACCATTTTACAGGTAACCTAATCTCTTCTTACTTGTAAACACTTTACTGATAAACTAGCCTTGTCTTTCTCGTCAAAACGTTACAGGTAAACTAACCTAATCTTACTCATTAACAACTTACAGGTAAACTAGCCTTGTCTTACTGGCTAACAAATTACAGGTAAAATAGCCTTGTCTTACTGTCAAAGCGTTACAGGTAAACTATCCTGATCTTACTCATTAACAATTTACAGGTAAAATAGCCTCATCTTACTGGCTAACAAAAATTGCAACTTGCAGGTAAACTAACCTAAGTTCTATACATGTGGTATGTTTACTAGTGTGTGAAGACGATACCCAAACCTGAGGAATACCTCTTATTTATATGATATCTAAGCTGACCTCTACCGTATATATATTTACTAGTGTGTGAAGTGGATACCCAAACCTGAGGAATACCTCTTATTTATATGATATCTAAGCTGACCTCTATACATGTGGTATGTTTACTAGTGTGTGAAGACGATAGCCAAACCTGAGGAGTACCTCTTATTTATATGATATCTAAGCTGACCTCTATGTATGTTTGGTATGTTTACTAGTGTGTGAAGACGATACCCAAACCTGAGGAGTACCTCTTACTTATATGATATCTAAGCTGACCTCTATGTATGTTTGGTATATTTACTAGTGCGTGAAGACGATACCCAAACCTGAGGAGTACCTCCATGAGGGACCTCAGACCACCATAGCGTTCTGTAGTGATGCCACCTACTTCTACTGGCTGTGGTGTCCTGGTCTCGCCTCCGACAAAAGTGTGAAGGGACTTAACGTGTTCCTGGATGTCTTCTCACACGAGGTTTGTACTGATGTATTCTTCATCTCATACTCATAGCTGTCTACAAACACAAACAAAAATGAAGTAACATCTTATCATTTTTGTAAAATATAATATTTCATAGCAGATATATCAGTGAACCCCCCTGCTGTGCTGTCAGTTAATATTGTATAATTTTCCACATATTTGTTATGAAATATCACTATAATTTTTCCACATTTGTATTCATTTGTGAAAGTCACTGACATTTTCACGTTTGTGTTTGTCTTTAGTCGGAGGACAATAGTATCAAACCACTACAAGCCCGTGTGATTCTACAAAAGAAGGATGAATCCAGTGCCAAATCCATCAACGAGACGCTGCTCTCCCGATTACGTCCCTTTAGAGGGAACTCTTCAGCTGCCACTCTTGTAGCTTTAACAGGAGGGGATGCCACACCTGGAAGAAAAGATGACGGTAAGTGTCATAAGATTTTAAATGTAATGAATTACAAACTGAATCTGGTTCTAAGCAGTAAGTTTACATGCTCAAAGTGTTGCATAGAAGCATTATAATGCTACTGAATATGGAAGAAAGAAATTTTAAATATTTTAAATTTGTATTGAAATCTTTTTTTTTTCATTTCCAGTCTTCTTTAAAATTATATGTCAAATCTTAAGTGAAATTTCCAACATTTGTAATACTTGTGTATGTGTGTAGCCACACTGATGGTGGGGAGCACCTCGTGTGTCCAACATTTGTAATACTTGTGTATGTGTGTAGCCACACTGATGGTGGGGAGCACCTCGTGTGTCCAACATGTGTAATACTTGTGTTTGTGTGTAGCCACACTGATGTTTGGGAGCACATCGTGTGTCCAACATGTGTAATACTTGTGTATGTGTGTAGCCACACTGATGGTGGGGAGCACCTCGTGTGTCCAACCTTTGTAATACTTGTGTATGTGTGTAGCCACACTGATGGTGGGGAGCACCTCCTGTGGCGTGTCCATGAAGAGTCTGGTGAAGGCCCCCGTCTACTGTGATGGGAGTACCTTGGTGGTACTCACACCCATGTCTGGAGCGGGCAGTAACAGCTCCGCCTCCCGCTCACTGTTTGGCACAGGAGGCAATCTCTCAGGTTTCAGATGTAAGTATTTACAAGTGTTCCTTTTATCTCCGAATTTTGATGTCATTTTCACATTTTAAATTTAAATTATAAAATTTGAATGAATATGTTATGTTGTAAACGTATCTCTTTTTATATTTGCTGATAATAAAATGACAAAAACATGTTATAATCATTGTCAGGCATGAAATGGTGTTCAGTCAGTCTAATATATAGTGACTTTTATCATGGTCTGTTGTGTATGTCTGTCCCCTTATCATAACCCCTAGGATATGACAGATGATTACATATATGTCACATATTGTTTAAAATAGAACTATTGTGTACTTGTATTTCAGTGTTGGCAAGTAACATGTGCTTCAATGTGAAGGACGGCCAGTTCAACACCAGGATAGACCTGACTGATGCCCCGACCTGCTCCCTTGGGAGAGGAGCACCCCTAGCTGGGCTTGGTCAGTTATCACTGTTGTCATGCTAGATGGGTTCTGTTCCAAATGTGTTGGGTTTTTTCGTAAAGAAATATTTATTAGGTTAATTAATTTTAAAAAGGCAACAAATTGACCCCAGAAATATTTTAGAATAAAATTAAAAATGTCTTCTTGGTAACACACCAGTGTTTTCATGTCACTAGACAGATGTTTTGACATTTCTCTGTATGAATGGCAATTACTTAGAAGTCTTTGTCAGTACTTTTCTTTTTATTGTTTTCGAAGTATTAGTAGATCTGCCTTATGGTGCGTACAGTGTCCATCGGTCTTTCCGTCCATACTTAACAAAGACAATCAATGAACAATAAAGAAAAATAGGAGATGGGAACCAGTATTTACATGTGATGACTTTGGAACACAATGTAGGGAGATTTGTGTTTTAAAGTAAGGAGATAAGATTTGAAGTGGGGTGATTTGTTTATGGCATCATGGCGTAACATTGTTTTTTTGATAATTGTCCAATTTTACCCTATTTGTAGGGAAAAGACACCATACATGTTTTCAAATCCTCTATTTAACAATTGAAAACTCAGCTAAACAATGGATAATGGAAATGTATTATGATAGTAGATCAATGTCTGGAGACTTCCATGTCAAAATGGGAGAAATGGGAGATGGCTATTTTGGTGCTTGAAACCTGGAGACTCCCGTCATATTTGGCGACATAACATATGCATGTATGTATTAAGTTGCTGAATAGTTAAACTGTTATCTCTGTAGGCTACAGTAGCTCTGTGATTTTTTCAGGCGTCTGTTTTGATGTGACTAACAACTCTATCTGGATGTCAAGTAACGATTGGGTCGACCAGTTCTACAACCACGGCCATCAGGCACCTCACCACATCAACCGACGTCTCAAAATATCACCCGCTGGTCCCCTCCAGTCAGACGGTAAGTTACCTCCCCCTCATGACATCAACCGACGTCTCAAAATATGACCCGCTGGTCCCCTCCAGTCAGATGGTAAGTTACCTCCCCTCACCACATCAACCGTCGTCTCAAAATATCACCCGCTGGTCCCCTCCAGTCCAATGGTAAGTTACCTCCCTTTACCAAATCAACTTGCGTCTCAAAATATCACTCGCTGGTCCCCTCCAGTTAGATGGTAGGTTACCTCCCTTTACCAAATCAACCTACGTGTCAAAATATCACCCGCTGGTCCCCTCCAGTCCAATGGTAAGTTACCTCCCCTTTACCAAATTAACCTATGTCTCAAAATATCACCCGCTGGTCCCCCTCCAATCTGATGGTAAGTTACCTCCCCTCACCACATCAACCGTCGTCTCAAAATATCACCCGCTGGTCCCCCTCCAATCTGATGGTAGGTTACCTCCCCTTTACTACATCACCCAAGGTCTGAAAATATTTCCCGCTGGTCCCCTCCAGTCCAATGGTAAGTTTCCTCCCCTTTACCAAATTAACCTATGTCTCAAAATATGACCCGCTGGTCCCCTCCAGTCCAATGGTAAGTTACCTCCCCTCACCACATCAACTTGCGTCTCAAAATATCACTCGCTGGTCCCCTCCAGTTAGATGGTAGGTTACCTCCCTTTACCAAATCAAC
>JAUMHH010000011.1:39557-56509 GCA_032359455.1 Chlamys rubida
TGTTGTCCTCATTTACGAAAGCAAAGTTTGGTTCCCAGTTTTTCCCGTACCTTTTTGCTTTGCTCTCAGTTTCTAATAGTTTTGTCCTGTGCTTCTACATTATATTTTCCCACCATTATCATTTAATCCTTACTTTCTATCGTATATTTCTGTCTTCAGCGCGGCATGTTGTATTGAAGGCTTAGAACTAATTGATGGTTGAGAAACCCGTGTATGTCCCTTCTGCCTACCGTATATTTCTGTCGTCAGCGAGCGACATGTGGTATCAGAAGCCGAGAGACACGTGTATGGCCGAGAAACACGTGTATGGCCGAGAGACACGTGCATGGCCGAGAGACACGTGTATGGCCGAGAGACATGTGCATGGCCGAGAGACACGTGCATGGCCGAAAAATACGTGTATGGCCGAGAGACACGTGCATGGCCGAGAGACACGTGCATGGCCGAGAGACACGTGCATGGCCGAAAAATACGTGTATGGTCGAGAAACACGTGTATGGTCGAGAGACACGTGCATGGCCGAGAGACACGTGTATAATCGTTTCTGTATACCATATATTTGTTTACTTCAGCGCCCGTTATGTTGTACTGTACTGAAGGCCGAGGGACTCGAATATGTTCCCTCTGCCTACCGTACATTTCTGTCCCGAGTGCAGCGGTCAATGATCTACCGTCACGTAGTGGTGTGTTATGGCAGGCGAACTGTTCAACTGCTATCAATGGAAATATCGGAGAACCGTGATGTATGTTAACAGACGTATGACAGATGAGTACTTTTTGCCATAGTGACAGTATAAATCATTCGTGATATAATTACCAACACTTCCCGTAATGGTAGTATTCACAATTGTACAGTGCATACTCCAAGTATCTCTTGTCTTATATATATTAACAAATTACCACACTTCCTCCATTAACCAACATGAAATTGCCTCAAGTTTCTGTTGTAATTATGCTAACTGCTATCTAACTTATCACTTACCTTTTGCATCTGTTCTCGATATTATAAGTATAACCTGTATAACTGAGAGGTAAAAACGTCATTTTCTAGCATCACAAGGAGGCAAGAGGCCAAATCCTTTTTATAGAGATCTAATAAAATAAATAAACCTGACGGCGTGTATAGTATATTTATTTTCATTGACTTTAATTTGAAAATGATACCATTGTAGCGTCCATATTACACTCTTCTCTTTCCTTACATTGGCAAGTGACACGGTATAACGTACAACAGTATTATTTTATCGTGTATAAACGTGTTAAGACGTACAAAATGAACCTACAACAAAAACGCACACACAAAAGTGTAAATAGTATGTTAAGACGTTCACAACAAAAGCGTGTTAAGACGTACCAGTAGGTATGATAAGACAAAGTACAAACACGTGTTAAGGTGTACGAAAATTAAGTGTGACGAGTACAGCATAAATGTTAAGACGCAGAGCAAAGACGTGGCTATGCGTACAATACAGATGAATAAAGCCGTATTGAAACGTACAACAAAGAAGTGTTAAGACGTACAATTTAGACAAGATACGACACGCAATAACGACGAGCTGAGGCGTAAAAGAAAAACGTTTTGGTAAGGCGTACAACAAAAACGAGTTAAGACGTACAACACGGAGGTAGTAGACGTACAACACAGAGGTAGTAGACGTACAACACAGAGGTAGTAGACGTACAACACAGAGGTAGTAGACGTACAACGGAGAATTGTTAAGGGGTAAAACAAAGACTTTTAAAATTCACAATATAAGCATGTTAGGATGTACAAAACGATGTGCTTTACCGTCATTTGTTCAAATACAATTATAAAAAGTATTAGTAGTCTCGTAATAAAGATTAGATGTCACGTGACATTTAAGTGCAGGTATATCAATCACCTGTATAAGAAGAACATGTTATTGTGACATTTTTGATATCACAGACTCATGGCGACAAGGACCCTACGACGACAAACGAATAAGTGCAATATCTAGGTCTTGTGAGGATGAAAAATTAACGATAAAACTAATTGATGTTTCCCGTCAGAACAAGCAGAGACAGGCTATTTCAAATTGGAGGTATGCTCCCTGAAACAAGTACAAATGTCTTCGAGGCTAATGACAGCTGCTCTACAAAACGAATCGTGTACAGGATATGAGCTTCATGAAGAGTTTAACGAATTAAAGTTCGTTGTTTCCTTAAATACATATATGATGATCATGTCGCCATATTTCAATATCGCATCATGTCTGCACAATGGCTCGGGTCGTTACTGCAGGAGAACAGGTGTGCAATTCATAAAACAATTTGACGATAACATCGGGAAATTAAACGTTAAAATAAGATATGGTGGTTCCACACACCAACTTTTACGGTTGTTTGTCTAAGCTGCTGTATGCTATTGCTGGGAGTATTACAATAGGAATTTATGAATACTCTTAAAATCTTGTATCAATCATTTTATTAGAAAATCATAGAAAAATCTAAACAAAAACGGAAGTACAATTACAGATTAAAAAAAAAATGGATCTTTCTTCAAAACTTTATCGCCAATTTTTACAAACTGCTCTTACTTAGAAGTAATCAAAAAAACAATCTACATAGTCAATGGTTAATCTACATAGTCAATGGTTAATCTACATAGTCAATGGTTAATCTACATAGTCAATGGTATCAATATTTTTAAACATGCATAACCAGTGTTATGCTTTTTCTGTTACAACAATAAAAGAGTTCAAATTTTGACCAACTGTTTGCTGTCATCGATCTTTTATTTTGCTTAAATAAATTTGTGCTGTGACGTTAAATACAGTCAGCTCGGACGTTAGTCCGAGGGGAAGGAGTTTAAGTGGGCGAGCTTCAGTTTGGCAAAACTACATATTTTTGGAACAATTTTTCTTCATAGTTTTGATGTTTTGTGTAAAGTTGTTTATTATTAAACTTGTCGAAAAACACATTTAGTGGATAAGTAGGTTATGGTGGCTTTATACTATATTAGATACATCATATCAATGTATTTTATTTTGCGTGTAAATGCACATTAGGGTCATACGATAATCAAGCCCAATTAGATTTAGTAGCATCTAAGTTCAATCTCGGCATATGAGGGTAAAAGTTAGAGGGAGGGGCGATACACTACTTTCTGTAATTTATTTAAACACTGTCATTGTTTTAAATTCGATTTTGGTATATTCTAAATGTAATTGATAGCTAATAAGATGTATATAACTAGGGAGCTAATTAAGCAGACATAGTACATTATGACTTAGTTTAATTGAGTATGCATCAAATTTTCTTTCAGTATAGTGCAAAATAAAACGATAAAACTTGAATACTTACCTATTAATACTTAATGTACCTCGCTACCTAACTATAATAAAAACTTGAATTATTGGTTGCTGTGCTTCGATAGATTCGAGGACAATCTCAGAACGATCATAAATGATGGAAAGGTATGAGTCAAGCGGGAGTAACACACTCTATGATAGTGCGTTGTAGTATTGATGGATATTTTGACTAACATAATTGGATGTTTTACCTGACACACACCTGCCATACATATCTGGGTGGAGGTCCTTATGCATATACTATGGGCGTCGCCAACCTGGCATGGCACATCCGCGTGTATGTTAGTGTTGTGGAGGTTGCTATGATGGTCGAGACATGGTCTTAGTTAAAAACACTACAACGAGTAACAAACAATCTAACACTCCTTTGCCTTTATACCTGAGCACCAGGTTCCGTAGATGGAATTTTAAGTCCTTTGTTAGTTTAAATTGCTCACATTATAAAAATAGTTTTTTATCATACCCTTGATAATTTTTCATATTTTGTTTTGTGTCTTTATGTACCATATAAATCTATTAGGCAGTTTGAATAACTTCAGAGGGACCACATTTTACAACCCATACCAATATAAAACTAGATGCCTATGACCTACTTTTAAAACTTGTATTTTTGTTTTTGAATACAACTTGTCATTTGTTGTATTTAATTTAATAACCCACCAATAGAGGATTGGTTCAGATTTACCAACAGAACAGAACCAACGAACAAAATTGATACCTCCTCCTCCAAATTAACTATTTTTCTAAATAAAGCCAGGATGATACTAAATCATACTAAATAGAATGTGTTTTTTGATCATATTGTACTTGTGTATATATAGGGCGCCTGACGAAACATGCTGGAGCTGTTAAGATGTTTAAGAACAAGGTCCTTGTGACCTAATTGTCAGCTTTTCAGCAGATGCAGTGACATGCTGTTCATTCTTGAACAATACCTACGAATTATGGAGAAATGTTTCAAAATCGTATTTTGTCAAATGAGGTCATGTAAGTATTTTCTTCCCCACTTTACCTCCTGATATTTGGGGATGACCTTCGCGCTGACCATAGTTAACGTCATATCAAGCTATGGTGACCCCAAATGTGTCTTTATGCAAAGAAAGTAAAACAAATGTGCGTGATAGCAACCTGCAAGCCGGACGTTGCAACCCTCCTTTATCATTATACACGTGGAAGATCCTCGTGTCCCATCTATTTCATCCATGTGGAATAACTATATCCCACACAGGTGCTTCTGGTGACCCCCATTTCAGGATAAATATATTTTTATAAATCGTGCCTAGATAACCTATAAAACAATTATTTCAATTCAAAGTTATCAATATCGGCGCAGATTCTGAAGCGTGGTGTCATTTGGATGTAATAGGTAACTTAATTGAATTGACACTTTGGTCGGCGGAAGAATATCTACCGCCGAAGCACGGTCGGCATCTAACAGCGCCCCACGGATTAAACAATCAAGCACTTTCGAAAACGTAAGTTCCCTTTCTGAAGCAAAGAGCTCACAAAATAAGTTTTCAATTCCTATTTGTGTTCAAAACAATTTAGTCTTTACTAATTACTAAACAAATTTAATGCAAATCGTTTTTGCAGCCTGCTTATATCTTTTAAAGTATGCCTTCGGTATACCATATTTTTTCCTGCTCTTATATGTCATTTTGTGAACGTGCACGGTATCTAGAAAATACATTTATGGTTTCATTTGTAATGTCTTTATTTTTTTATTTTTACCAAACTTTAAAGTAAAAGGTGGGGAAAACTGAGTCAGTTTTTATGTAGGTATGGGGGATGGGGAAAACTTTTTGGATTGATCCTACCTTCTTACATATGATAGACTGTATTAATGTTAGGACAATGTACATCCAATAGTTGAACAACTATCTCGAGACAGGAATTGTTGGAGCTTGTCCTTTCTTGGCGATTCCCTGGTTTTGGTGTTGATTATATAATTGACAATTTTTATTTGAATTTTACTCACAAACTTGGTTTCAACTTTGATATTTTACAGAAAATCAGTTATATGCCGAAATGTATAAACATACACAACCACCACATGTTGATCAGCAACAGATATAAAGAAACTGATGCTTCATTATTTATTATTATTGATATATATTAATGGTTTTAATGCATCATTAAAACATTAGAAGTTTGGCTTAATATAGCTATTGCATACTAATATAATATGCTCTGTGTTTATAAGGGAAACTAAAACCATTGGAAAACCATCACACCTCAGTGAAGTCTGCATCAAGATTTGTATCTTATAAAGCTACATTTTTAAGCAAGGCTACGGGTGTAAGTTTGAATGTGTTGTATTATACGTGTTAAGACCCATCCCTCACTAACTGCTCTTGAATTTTTGCGAGCTACCCTCCTTTCACTCCTAAGGGATATTACCTACTGGTGAATGGAATTTGGTCTGAAAATGCACTTAAAACCTACTACATGTTTATTCATGCCGTCCGGGTGAGTATATATCTAATCCGGATCGAGGGTGATACCAAATAGAGTTACATGACTTACCTGTACAGAACACGTGCGATGGAGAGTAAGTCCTCAGGGACCACGCCAGAGTGAATAGGGAGCTGGAACCTGACCTTCATGCCGATAATACAAGAAATTTGCTATACAGCAGGTGCAAATGGCAGACAGAATCCATACCAACAGGTAAGTTTTTCTGCAGTTTCGTATGATAATATTTTATACATTTCAAATTTGCATTGATATGCAGGTGTCGACAGGTTTTAGTTAAAAGCTTCCTATAGATTATTCAGAATAAACATAGTAATAGAACATTATATATTGCAAACAAATGCTCATCTCATCTCTCTATGTTGGTTTGAATAAGAATATATCTGCTGATATAGCACGATTTCTTCTAGTTGATTTCTTATGACCTAAAATCTTCTGTAAAGGGTGGACAATATTGTCTTTTATGGCTTGTGAAACAAAAATCATTTTCATAAGATTTAACCATAGATATGCAGTATAATGGCATAAATACACTATAAAAACCATACAGAGTATAGCCCCAAAATATCAGACATGCTGGCATATTTTAACGGTATCAGAAAAAATCCATCAAAATGCTTTCTGTAAAACTAAGATGCTATAGAATTTAATTATGTGGGGAACGATTGTAATTTATATGGAATTTGGAACTTATCATCATAAAAATATTTAGTCTAAAATCATTTCAACGTTCGAAGAATTCATTTGCTATTAAGTAGCATGCATTTAAAACACGTGAGCATGGTTGTTATACAGAATTTGGTTGATGTTATATGACAGACAGCGGAAATGGCCTGATGCTGTAAAGCATGCACTATTGCAGTACTGCATTTATATAAAGCCAAAGCGGGAAACAGTTACAAAAAGTAGAGGAAATGGCCTGATGCTGATAATATATACTTATGTTACAATGCAAGCACTAGGAGGCAAAACAGGACAAGTTTGCAAAAGAAAAGAAGTGAAGAGGAAGGCGGTGGTTGGGGATGGGGTAAGGTGGAGTAAAAGTACTTATTTTTGTAATGTTTAATACATTTAGAGGCAAATCATTACAAATATACAGCTCAGCTGGAGGGAATTGTCCTGTTCTGCAAAACTATATGAATGACATTACTTTACACAAGGAATGTCTTGATAGATTTAAAGCCAGTTAAATCAGGCCTTATGTATTAATATCTACCAAAGTATTGGGATGATTAGAACAAAAATGATAATTGTATTCCTTCAACAATGATGCACCTTATAGTTTACACACACAGTCGTATTAATACATTATATGTTTCTGAAGACGATAATTGTTATGGAAGCTTAAAAGTTCATCATTTTGGAGCAATACTTGTAGTGAGTCATGTCAAGCTGAGCATACTTTATTGTTCTGGATATTTAATGGAATGACACTAATGTAGAATGTATTTGTACATATACAGATACATATCTTATGGAGTAAAGGAATGTTGGTATGAAAGTAGTATACGATAGAAATGAGGTAAATTTAATAAGATTGTTTTTTGTAAAAAAAAACCAGCCCAAATAATAATGATAGGTTTTGGGAAAAAAAGGTCTATTTGCAGGTTTCCTATACCACTAGGTCTCCGTCTGCGATACACACCTACACCCCAGACATAAATGTGTTATTTTTTTACTGAAGGGGAATCAATCAAGGAGAAATATTTCGTTTACAAGTTTGTTTCCACATGAATAAGCTATATACGATTATCGGTCCAAGGCATATGACAGGATTTGCGAAATAACAGTTGAATTAACATATGTAGGTTATAAAGGTCCGTGTGGTATTTCCCTTTAGCGTATTGAATGGATCGTGTTGATTTTGTTATCCTTTAACTCAGTTTGATATTATAGGAGGTAGAGAAAAGCTGTACTTTGCGTTCCGATATAAGATACACTTGTCTGTTTTATTGGTTGCATTCTTTATTAGAAATTTTTAAGTAATGAAACTATTCTTGCAGACTTGCATATACAGGATATGCCCCGTGTCTATCTTTATGGTTGTGTAAATGTCATGTACGTTGATCCTATTCTGTAGGTATTTAGTGAAGGTTTAGAATAGTTCTGAGAGAAATCAAGAGGCAAGAGAAATCGACGAATTAACGAAAAATTTGAAAATATCAGCTATAGGTAAAAGTTAATTAGTCAGGAGAAGATCAAACATGATTTACTTTAACTGTTATATACTATAAGCATGACGTTTAGAATTATAGTGTCACTTATGATAGCAAACGTGTTAACATATCAGAACCGCAATTCAGTTTCAAGTTTGTTTACTGATAACAATCAAAAGGATTGAACAACAGAATTGTCCTATGCCAGTTATCTCCTAAAACCGGATACCGTTAATGAATGATTTCTTTCTCCAGTGTTGCTTGTTTTAATTTGTAAGACATAAACATAACTTATCTTATATTCTAAAATATGACAGAACTGATATTATAATTGTGAAAGGTCACTTTTTGGTGTATGACCATGTGTCGAAGAATGCTCGAAGTCATTTTTAGTTAGCACTCTCAGCAAATATACGCGGGAGGTCTTCCATTTTTACGTCATGATTATTTTGGCAGATGTTGGTGTTATTAATTGAAATAATTTTGACCTACGTTTACCTAGGCAGTTGAATAGCTTAAACTGATCGAAAATCAGTATATCAAAATGATGGGAGATAATGCCGGTATCTGAAGATAGGTGAATATTTAACTCTTAACTAGAAGAAATCTAAAGCAATATCGCGCAGTGGATTATTACTGTCATAAATATATTAGTTCAGAGGTACAGCGTTCCATTGAAAATACTACCCATGCTCTGTTATTTCATCATAAATAAGTACCTGGCTAATTAACACTCAGGTTTTCGATTCATATTTGTATAAAACCACAATTTTAACATAAAGCAATTCAAAAATAACCAAATCAAAGATAAAACAGAAAAGCGGTTGTTGGTTTATATTTACCTTAATACGGCACTTTGTCAATATGTTTATGTAACATTAATACTTCCACATGGACCTGAGAATATTGTTCTCATGTTAATAGCATCATAACTGGCTGTATAGAAACAAAAGTCGGCAGCGTTTGTAATGTATAGAAACAACATGAAGAAATGCTCTAAATATTAAAGACTTTAGGGGAAATGTATTTATTAAAACTTTTCAAAAATAATAAAAATTGCAATTTCATAAACATATCAAATAGTTATATTTGTGTATTTATCACTGTTCATGCAAAGCAAACTATAAATCATGTCTTCGCTGAAAATTGCCGTCGTAGGTGACATTTAACAATAGGAAAAAGATCTTCTGATATTGTAGAACATAACCACATTTAATATAACCATTCATTCTAAGCATACATACTCCCATTCAAATTATATTATAAACAATTGCAAAGCCATAGTGCGGTTGCAAAACGAAACAAACAAAAAACGTCAACAATCTGTATATGTTTGCATCCAACTGCACGTGAATGTCATAAGGAGATGAAATAACAAATATTATTTTCCGGATGTTCATCACGTATTTTTTATTATATATTCTTATGTACTTATTTGTTAAACATCGAACATGATTAGAATAAGGATTGATGATGATGTCTTTCAATGGTTGACAGACACTTAACGAAATATGTAATTATGGTTTATTATCCATATCAGCCGAGCTTATGGAAATAAAAAAATGAACCCTTACAACATTCATAATGTATTTACAATTAAGTATAAATTATAACTACAAAATACGATATAGCATGATGTTTAAAGACAAATGAAAACACATTAGAGCTTATATTTATTAAATAGTTACAGGTTTGTATTTATAATTATGCATTGTTTCAATCAACGGCTTATGAGCAATGACAAGTTCACTTTTATGATACTTAAAATAACAAAAGCAAAGAACTCGTGTATGGTGTTTGTGGACACTGCTTTATAAAATTTGAATTCTAAACTGACCAAGACACGTGAACGCCGATGAATAATATTTTCCATAGATATGCTAATTTGCTAAAACCTACTTTGAACGAATGTACACCATTGGCTATACATAGCAATATTTAAAGATTCAAACAAAATTATGCGTTAACTGTATCCAAATATAGAAAAACCCGATTTCATCAGTTTACGTTCAAATTTAAAATGCATTATAGGAATGCTTTCTCAACATTTCTGTATTTTATGATCGACATATACATTTAATTTATTTCATTCATGGTGTGTGAAATGTCGGGCTAACATCTTAATCCATCAAATATTCATGTCGTCAATATGCAGCTTTCAACCCTCGTGAAAGGACCTAACTACCCTAACACATACAATCACAGTGGTAAAAAACCACTACATTTCATGAGAGCTTTTGAAACCACATTTCAAAACACGAAAATACTGAAGAGTGTTTTAAAGCAATGCCTTTAGCTCCCCTCTATCTATGTCTTCATCTATTCACCCAGTCTGGATTGAGAGGTCTATGTTCACACTCGAATGGGTTTTTATTCTTAATTAAATGCACTCAAGCTCGACATTGGAGGGAAATGGAGTTTATCATAATTACAATCTAACTGTTCAGTACCTGTTTCCTCGTATTAAAAGCCAGAGGCTGGTTTCACCGACCTTAACATGTTGATGGCATTTACCTGTCGTTTTACCTATAGTAAAACCGAAACTATATTATTTTATCCCATAACACAGGAAAAATTTAGTACAAATTCTTGTTCGTGTTTTATATTGTTTCAACGCGTATTAGACACAAATATACTGATTAAAACAAATAACATGGACACATTCTGGTATCAATGGAGTAATGGAACTATTCGAATAAGTTTTTTTTTTTTTTTTAAAAAATAATTCTCATGGCATTGAAGATGTCAATCGTTTAAAATTATGAATCTGTTACAATATGTTAGATTTGCTATGTAAAAGACAGAGGATTTTCGAAAAACAAGATTTGTTGAGCTTTAATATTATTTTTTACGTCTAAAGCTGATTTGACAGGAACTGTCGGACTATATCGACACCCATGTCATATTTTGGTACTCCATGCTAGATTGTATTTTTTTAACCGATCTAAGTTCATGTCCTGAGGCGCTATTCATCTATTTTACCATCAGCTTTGACAGACATTGTCCTTAATCCCTCATAACGTGAAATTTCTATGGCTTCATTTGCATGTGTTTACCAGAGTTGCTAGGAGACGGTTCATGTGTAAGGTAAGAATGCTGCGGTCTCCGTCTTTGTCCCAACACCAGTGGTGTAAAATGCTAGTCGCATCCCTGGCGTGCCCAATAAAAACGAGGACATGAAAGTCAAATTCACTTTATCATTCAATAAAAAGGGAAATTGCTCTTCTCCATTTTATCATATATTAAAGGTAAATGAACCATTTTCATTTACTCCTGTGCTGAATACGTAGTGAACGTGAATGTCCTGTCCATACAGGTCTCAGTGTGTAGTGTGTCAACGATCTCTTGGTCGGCGTTTTTTTCAAAGGAACGCCACCATATTGCACGCTTGAATAGCTTACTGATAGCAAAAAGTGTTGCCTGAATGAACAAACCGATAAATAATTTTTCAAAATTCAAAAATAATTCTGCAGTTTTAAATATGTTAATATATAATTCAAAAACAACATATTGTTGAAGTTGTTGTACTAAATTTCAATTTTCAAATCCACGTAAATTTGCAATAAATAAATAGATAATAATAAAATAATGATGAAAAAATAAACGAATATAGTATAGAAACCACTGAATGATTGGTTTCAATTTCGAAAAAGAGAGGGAGATGTGGTATAGCTACCTAACAGTCATATTCGCTATGGTTGACAACACGTAGGTAACTAAACATGGAAGGTGTTGGTTGATAGAGAGCAGTCGGGTTCAAGCCCCGCCCTTTTTACACCAGGGAGTGATAGAGATGTGCCAGTTTCAGTGGTGTGTGACCGTATCTATCCGTCACAAAGTGCTCGGTCCGTACGTATGTGTGGCCTCGTAAGGAAATGACATCCACGTTATGTTCTTTTCACTGTAATAACAACTGGGTTGTTAGAAAAGCAACGCTTCAAATCCGACGTCATTAGCATACACCTAGGTAACGACATGCACCTTCTCAGAGACATCGGCTGTGCATGCTTCATGGAGGTGTTTTTTAGCCTATCGTGATTTCTGAAAGCAACCGAAAACATTAAGAAACACGTGAACAAGATACAACATAGGTAATTTACAATTTCAGATTTGAAAACATGGCGGAATGTGGGATTACCATACAGGATGTCCTTGATGAACAGTAATGGGTTTTCGTGGACTAGAATGGGACAAATTTACAGCCAGGCAAAAAAAGGTAATGTTTATTAACCAATCCTATCTCAGTTTCCTCGGAAATGTATTAAAGATTACCTCAGTGTCACACACGGACATTACCACTGACCACCGCTTACAAAGTACAGGTCTTTTGCCGTCGTCTGGTGTATTACCTAATGTATAAACAGAGTTCAGATTGCCCGGGGCAAACTTTCATTTGATGTAGGACGTGTATTGTCTAGTCGTTTATACCTGTGCTTAGATTGGACGTGTCAACACCGTACAATGGATATGGTATCGTTTCGCTCTCTGCAGCAGGTAACAAATGGTGGGAAAATTCCGTTTAAATACTTAATAATAGGACAGCACTTTTCTTCTTTCTGTACGGATTTAAGGCTCGAAACAGTTTGTGCTACGAAGTATTTTCCTGTGTGAATCAACATTTGACACAAAAAACGCTGAAGTTAAAGGGTCGTAACATGTTTGTGAATTGCGGATGGTATTGGGCTACATTTCTTTCTGGATACCACTAGAACGAATGTGGGGGTAAATTTATGATGGAAATTATATTATAATAATCTGGTATTTGCAATGTAAACTGATAAACTGGAATTCTGAATTGGGAAAATAATGATTTGTTGTCGGAATGACGACCATCAAATACATGTTTTGAGACAGGATATGTTACGGATATACTTATAGCAGTATGGCAGACTTCAGCTCCTGTTCACCCGCCATGACAAATTTGATGGATAAAAAACAGCAGACATGTACAAAAAGGCGCGAGGATTTTCGGAGACCCAGACCACGTGCCGATCTAACAGGTATGCAAATTACTCTGTAAAAGTGGTGGTGGCGACATAATGAAATATTAGAAAGATTCACAACGAAACGCCCCTGATGATTACTCATCAACATAAGTTATATTCCATGCCGTACCGATCAATCATACCCCCAGGATAGACTTGTATGAAACATGAAGTTTTTACATCATTTTCCCTTAAATGTTTTATTTGCGAGGTATTTTCAGAAAAATATACATGTGAAATTTTTTAAATAATACAATTCTAAACTGTTCAATAAACGAAAACATTGCTTAAAGAGTAATGCATTCCATGAAATTGTTATCACTGAATTCTAAATCCTCTCAGTTCCTATAATACGCTAGTTCGCATTGAATATGTGAAACAGACACAGACTGTTGTGATACCTCTTATTTCTTTGTCACACATATATATTAGTGTATTCACTGTAATAACATTCCTTTATTGTTTTGGCTAACACTTGTTTTGGCTAACACTTGTTGAAGGATGTAATAAAATAGCTAGGATAAATTTTCTCAACTTTTGAATTCGCCATAGTAAAAATATGAATGAAAACAAAAGTCAAACTTTTCAAAGTAAGTAATTAATTCTTAGAATGCTATTTTTTCAGCATAGGTTTTTTTATGCATTATCCATGTTAATTTTATCAATGAAAACGACGAAAACATCAGCGAGTCTGGCATTGAGAGAAAGAGTAGATATAATATATAACTCACATATACATGAATGCTTGAAACTAAATTTAGGTCAAAGGTAGTTGTAAAACATTAAACGTATCCCGCGTCGTTTCTATGGTAATTTAGCAGGAATCCCTCTGATTGGTAGCAGGGTTGGACGTTAAGCACAGAGAAGCCAAGAATGTCACTGAGGTGTGTGAAGAACATTATATACCCAAGCTTGCTTCTCTGCGTGCTACTATTATTAACATTTTGATCAAAAAGCATTATCCTCGCTTTCTGACTCTCTTTCATATTTCTGAATGGTTTTGCTATTTGCAATTTAGATTCATCAATGGGGGTTTTCACTGGGACATGCAAATTTTATATTATAAAAATTCTTGAGGCAAGTCAGACATTTGGGATATGGGATTTGGGGAATTGTGAGTTTAAGCAGAAAGACCAATTTAAGAAATTATACGAAACAATTACACATATATATTATATCTTTCATATAAACTTATAATACAAATATTTTTTATATGTTTAGTGGTTATACAAATATCTGAAACAGAATTATGAGATGTGTTTTTGTGTAATGCTCAATATGTATGATTTGAGATGTGTGTACACTCAGACGCGATAGCTCACTGCTTTCGTTTAAAAAATACTTCTCAGCGCATCTGCATTTAATGGTTTTACATATGTAATTTACACAAATGACATGCTTGTTGTTAAATAAGACTGCATGTACAGCAAGTACTTTTGCATTTATTCACAATTTATATGACATTCTGTTATAGAGACTTATTAAATTAATAAAATGCTCACATGATACCTCAGTTGCATTGTATAATGGTTATGTGTTATGAATGTTAGCATTACACCGTTACAATATACTACAGCTTGACATGGACTTACAATATAGGTATACACTATATCCTTATAAAGTACTACAGTATGGCAATAGTGAAGGGTGTGGATGAATGTTAACATTACATACTTATAACATAATACAGCATGACATGGAAAGACAATTTCGGTATGCACTATATCATTTCAACGTTCTACATTATAACATAAATATATATTATAGCTATATATCTTTACACAAAACTATAGTATGACAAGGATTGAAATTATAGTTATATATCAACACCATATCCTTACACCATACTACATCATTACATGAACATTATAGGTATGTACTTTATCCTTACAAAGTACCACATTATGCCATAATTTTATACTATATCTATATATCCACACCATACCTTTACACAAAATTATAGTATGACATAGAATTACAGTATAGTTATATATCCACACCAAACAACACATTCTTACAAAGTACTACACTACAGTATAACATGGGTAAAGCGTATAGCTTTGTATAAACAACCAAGCACACAACACAAACATATCGTTATATTGAGGATTGATACACATAAACATTTGAGTTTATAATTTAACAAAGCAAATATCTTTGTTTTATTTATATTTCCCTTCAGAAATGCAACGCAACATAACACAGGATGTGACGTCATGATGATGACTGACTACATTATTCAGGTAATCCTTAGTACTAGGTCAGCATATTTATGTTGTTTGAGGTTCTTAGTCAAAGTCAAAAGTATTCAACATTTCCAACAGTAAATTTCTCCGTTGTTATGTCATGTATTTTCCCTCAGTAAAAGTATTTTTAATGTTGGATTTGCATTCGTCTCCGTGTTACCAATAATTATTGAAAATTCAACAATATGTCATTAACAGATGCAGTTAATTATGGATCCTGTAAACTATGTAGATATCAAGTTGAGACATGTTGTTTCCTTATCCGGTTTGGGTTTGGTCTAAAATAACCTTTTAAGCAATACATATGTTATTCATTCATTATATGAGTCACTTTTATCCAAGCGTGCATCTATGTATATTTACCTTGGCAGGCCAACTACATTCCATCTACAAGTCTATTTCACATCGTTAGAATGTGTACGTGGAAATTTTGGACACTCAAATGTTATGTATGAAATAAAAAGTACTCAACAGGTAGAAGCAAGTCACTGAGGCATACAATCCATTATGTTCATATAAAATGTTACAATAGAAATGAAAAAAATAAAATTAGATATTTTTTTCTCAAAACTCTTTTTCTTGTCGTATGTTATATTTCAACATTTGTTATATCCTTCTTTCTTTTCAGGATTTTGACTGGTATATCGAACTAGTAGTCTAAGCACTAATGTAAAAGGGAAATGTATAGAAGCAATAAGCTTGCCCATTCAATGATGATTAAATGAAGTTAGGACATAAATATATTGGTTATTAATCATATAATTTTTTTTTTTTTTTTTTTTTTTTAAATGAATCGGTTTCTTAAATTAACATCAGCTTTGAGATGAACATTAGCCGCCATTTCATATAACTCTGTCAAATTGACTAATACGTTTAAAGTAAAACCACAAACAATGTTAATCATTATTTCAAATCTACTGGCATGCGTGGAATTGTATAATAAACTAGTTCATATTTATCCCAGCTATCAAAAAAAGAAAATCTTAATAGATAATTAAGACTCAACATTAGCAATGTAATAATGTTTCTAATACGAAACCCAGAAGTGGATATCAATCGAAGAATGACGAAATTAGCAATGCACCAATGCTTATTTTAGATACAACCATTTAGGTTATTAGACATGGTCACTTCCATGAAAATATTCATTTAACATTTCCTAATACTATGTTTACAGTTATACAGCTTGCAGTCTATCAGACATGTGTAACACCATACAGGGACCATAGTGTTGGTAGATCAGACTCACTTCTTTAAATAGAAAATGTTTCAATTGACTTATCTAGGTATAAAGGCATTGAAACTCGTTTTTATATAAATACCTATTTGTTCTTTTATTTGTAATGTTGTCTCTTTGCTATCTGTTGTCTTTTATATTAATTTCTTTGTCATTATATTTGTTTTGTTGAATCAATATATCTTTGTCATTATATTTGTTGTGTTGTCTCTTCGCTTTCTGTTGTCTATTGTATGTTTTTGTATAGACTTTTGATTCCCATTTTGGCTCTGTGTCCTGACGTTGTGATATATGTGTTCCATTCTAGTTTAACTGCGCGGAATTTACGTGCAATTATGCATTAGTATTTATTGTTGGGACATTATCAAAAAAATAACGAATTCATATTTATGAAAAAAAATTAGGAGAAAATAATTTTTAGACATTGAACAAAAAATGCTGCCCATTCAGTTTATAGTTTGAGTCTCTTTTGATCGGACAATGGAAGGACATTGGCCTTATCGAGTTAGATTATGGACGGC